>JAKCPI010008117.1:0-17509 GCA_023213315.1 Euborellia annulipes
TTAAAATTCTTCAATGAATATCTATCAAGGGATTTAAAAGTTTTAATATTTTTTGTGTAATTGCCCCCCCCCCCCCGAAATTTTTAATTCTTCTGTTTCTTCAAATATTAACATGCTTTTTTGGATTTAAAATTCTTGAATGAATATCTATCAAGGGATTTAAAAGTTTAAATATTTTTTGTGTAATTGCCCCCCCCCCCCCGAAATTTTTAATTCTTCTGTTTCTTCAAATATTAACATGCTTTTTTGGATTTAAAATTCTTGAATGAATATCTATCAAGGGATTTAAAAGTTTTAATATTTTTTGTGTAATTGCCCCCCCCCCCCCGAAATTTTTAATTCTTCTGTTTCTTCAAATATTAACATGCTTTTTTGGATTTAAAATTCTTGAATGAATATCTATCAAGGGATTTAAAAGTTTAAATATTTTTTGTGTAATTGCCCCCCCCCCCCCGAAATTTTTAATTCTTCTGTTTCTTCAAATATTAACATGCTTTTTTGGATTTAAAATTCTTGAATGAATATCTATCAAGGGATTTAAAAGTTTAAATATTTTTTGTGTAATTGCCCCCCCCCCCCCCGAAATTTTTAATTCTTCTGTTTCTTCAAATATTAACATGCTTTTTTGGATTTAAAATTCTTGAATGAATATCTATCAAGGGATTTAAAAGTTTTAATATTTTTTGTGTAATTGCCCCCCCCCCGAAATTTTTAATTCTTCTGTTTCTTCAAATATTAACATGCTTTTTTTGGATTTAAAATTCTTGAATGAATATCTATCAAGGGATTTAAAAGTTGAAAGATTTTTTGTGTAATTGCCCCCCCCCCCCCCCGAAATTTTTAATTCTTCTGTTTCTTCAAATATTAACATGCTTTTTTGGATTTAAAATTCTTGAATGAATATCTATCAAGGGATTTAAAAGTTTTAATATTTTTTGTGTAATTGCCCCCCCCCCCCCGAAATTTTTAATTCTTCTGTTTCTTCAAATATTAACATGCTTTTTTGGATTTAAAATTCTTGAATGAATATCTATCAAGGGATTTAAAAGTTTTAATATTTTTTGTGTAATTGCCCCCCCCCCCGAAATTTTTAATTCTTCTGTTTCTTCAAATATTAACATGCTTTTTTGGATTTAAAATTCTTGAATGAATATCTATCAAGGGATTTAAAAGTTTTAATATTTTTTGTGTAATTGCCCCCCCCCCCCCCCGAAATTTTTAATTCTTCTGTTTCTTCAAATATTAACATGCTTTTTGGATTTAAAATTCTTGAATGAATATCTATCAAGGGATTTAAAAGTTGAAAGATTTTTTGTGTAATTGCCCCCCCCCCCCCGAAATTTTTAATTCTTCTGTTTCTTCAAATATTAACATGCTTTTTTGGATTTAAAATTCTTGAATGAATATCTATCAAGGGATTTAAAAGTTTTAAGATTTTTTGTGTAATTGCCCCCCCCCCCCCCGAAATTTTTAATTCTTCTGTTTCTTCAAATATTAACATGCTTTTTTGGATTTAAAATTCTTGAATGAATATCTATCAAGGGATTTAAAAGTTTAAAGATTTTTTGTGTAATTGCCCCCCCCCCCCCGAAATTTTTAATTCTTCTGTTTCTTCAAATATTAACATGCTTTTTTGGATTTAAAATTCTTGAATGAATATCTATCAAGGGATTTAAAAGTTTAAATATTTTTTGTGTAATTGCCCCCCCCCCGAAATTTTTAATTCTTCTGTTTCTTCAAATATTAACATGCTTTTTTGGATTTAAAATTCTTGAATGAATATCTATCAAGGGATTTAAAAGTTTTAATATTTTTTGTGTAATTGCCCCCCCCCCCCCCGAAATTTTTAATTCTTCTGTTTCTTCAAATATTAACATGCTTTTTTGGATTTAAAATTCTTGAATGAATATCTATCAAGGGATTTAAAAGTTTTAATATTTTTTGTGTAATTGCCCCCCCCCCCCCGAAATTTTTAATTCTTCTGTTTCTTCAAATATTAACATGCTTTTTTGGATTTAAAATTCTTGAATGAATATCTATCAAGGGATTTAAAAGTTTTAAGATTTTTTGTGTAATTGCCCCCCCCCCCCCGAAATTTTTAATTCTTCTGTTTCTTCAAATATTAACATGCTTTTTTGGATTTAAAATTCTTGAATGAATATCTATCAAGGGATTTAAAAGTTTAAATATTTTTTGTGTAATTGCCCCCCCCCCCCCGAAATTTTTAATTCTTCTGTTTCTTCAAATATTAACATGCTTTTTTGGATTTAAAATTCTTGAATGAATATCTATCAAGGGATTTAAAAGTTTAAAGATTTTTTGTGTAATTGCCCCCCCCCCGAAATTTTTAATTCTTCTGTTTCTTCAAATATTAACATGCTTTTTTGGATTTAAAATTCTTGAATGAATATCTATCAAGGGATTTAAAAGTTGAAAGATTTTTTGTGTAATTGCCCCCCCCCCCCCCCGAAATTTTTAATTCTTCTATTTCTTCAAATATTAACATGCTTTTTTGGATTTAAAATTCTTGAATGAATATCTATCAAGGGATTTAAAAGTTTTAATATTTTTTGTGTAATTGCCCCCCCCCCCCGAAATTTTTAATTCTTCTGTTTCTTCAAATATTAACATGCTTTTTGGATTTAAAATTCTTGAATGAATATCTATCAAGGGATTTAAAAGTTGAAAGATTTTTTTGTGTAATTGCCCCCCCCCCCGAAATTTTTAATTCTTCTGTTTCTTCAAATATTAACATGCTTTTTTGGATTTAAAATTCTTGAATGAATATCTATCAAGGGATTTAAAAGTTGAAAGATTTTTTGTGTAATTGCCCCCCCCCCCGAAATTTTTAATTCTTCTGTTTCTTCAAATATTAACATGCTTTTTTGGATTTAAAATTCTTGAATGAATATCTATCAAGGGATTTAAAAGTTTTAATATTTTTTGTGTAATTGCCCCCCCCCCCCCGAAATTTTTAATTCTTCTGTTTCTTCAAATATTAACATGCTTTTTTGGATTTAAAATTCTTCAATGAATATCTATCAAGGGATTTAAAAGTTTAAATATTTTTTGTGTAATTGCCCCCCCCCCGAAATTTTTAATTCTTCTGTTTCTTCAAATCTTAACATGCTTTTTTGGATTTAAAATTCTTGAATGAATATCTATCAAGGGATTTAAAAGTTTTAATATTTTTTGTGTAATTGCCCCCCCCCCCCGAAATTTTTAATTCTTCTGTTTCTTCAAATCTTAACATGCTTTTTTGGATTTAAAATTCTTGAATGAATATCTATCAAGGGATTTAAAAGTTTTAATATTTTTTTGTGTAATTGCCCCCCCCCCCCCCGAAATTTTTAATTCTTCTGTTTCTTCAAATATTAACATGCTTTTTTGGATTTAAAATTCTTTAATGAATATCTATCAAGGGGTTTAAAAGTTTAAAGATTTATTGTGCAATTGCCCCACTCCCGAAATTTTTATTTTAAAATTCTTGATTTTTTTTAATAGGTCCCTGTCCGCCTGATTTCATTTGCATGCCCGTTGGCTCGAATCAGTTTATTAAAGGGGAAATTTAGGCTTGCTTCTTGCCCGTAATTTTCTCATGGCCTTCAAAACCCAGAGGCCGGGCAGGGCGAATACTCAAATTTTAAACTTGATTCATTGTATTTCATTTAGGCAAAAATAATATGGGCTTTAAAATTAAGAGAAAAACTACTGATCACGTATCGAGACGCCGCCCGCCAGGGCAGGTTGAATGGGCGCGGCGAAGCCGCGCCTTTCTCAACTTGTATATAATAATAGGGGAGTGTCCGTCTGTCACGCTCTGTTTGACCAACTTTCCGTTGGAATTTTGAAAGGTAATTTTGCACTCTTATAGAGGACGTTATGGAGAGTCCAGGAAAAATACTCGGGTCTCTAAATTCCTATAACTTTTTGAGTTATTAATTCCTAAAGTTACGATTTCTCCCATAGGAAATGTATAATAATAATTTATTGTAGCCATCAATTTACATGATTTACAACTTCATTCTAATGAATATTGGAAATACATACATATATCGACCCTGTTACGCATTAGTGTGTCAAGCGCCAGCTACCGAGTTTTGAGAAAATCAACATTAAAGTTTTTTTTTTTGTTTTTGTCATTGTGCAAGTACATTAATATAATTTTTTAGGACATTTCATAAAATACTGTAAAAAGCATTTAAACAATATTCCGTGCTTAACTCAATTTTTAATTTTTTGGCGTTTGACACACTAATGCGTAACACGGTCCAAATACAATTAGTATTCTTTTTTTTTAAATATCTCATGACCGTATTTTTCTTCACCTTTTTACACCCCTGATACTACTAAAATTTATTTTAATGCGGAACGACCAACAGGCAAGCAGTAGATTGAATTTACGATTTCTCACCACGTATATCTATAATTTCTTATTAGTCTAACTGACGCGAAATTAAATTACGTGCGGGGAAGTCTTCCTAATTTAATTGCATTTTTATATGCTTCAGTTGATAGTAGAGAACTTTTTTTTCCCGGATGGAACATGCAAACTTAATTTTAATAATAATTATTATTATCAAAAAAATATTTATATTTAAAACTATCTCTTTTTTTCTTTGAAATTTGATCATGAAATCGAAAGTATTCATGATATTTTGTGGTGAAAATATTTGGGAAGTGTGCCTATATTGTACCACTTATGCAAATGTCCAATTATCTTGGAACCAATATGTGAAAAAAATGACATCAAAGTGGTTCATTATAACATTGCATGGTATGTACCATAAGGCCCCTCAAACCTGTATCTCTTAAGATAAAATTAGTTTTATTTTTTTTTTTTGCCTTATTTGCACCTCATACTCCTAAATCGTACCACCTATGTTATAGGCTATACCAGCGGTTCCCAACCTTTTTTGAAGTGCGTTACGCATTAGTGTGTCAAGTGCCAAAAAAAAATTAAAAATTTAGTTAAGCACGGAATATTGTTTCAAATGCTATAGAGAGTTTTTATGAAATATGTCCTAAAAAATTTAATGTAAAAGCTTAAAATTATTTTTACAATATTTCAATGCAGAATTTACATTTTGCAAAAATGATTTATGTGCCTTACACGTTGTTTCCTAGTACTTAATTTAATATTATTCTTGATAATGAAGATGAGGATCAGTGCGATTTCGAAAAGACAACAAAATAAATAATATTAAGTCGATTTCATTATTATAACTTTGATTTACTGTTGCCATGTTCACTTCCATTCAGGAATTAATTGATGAGGAAATTTTGTTATCACTTTGTATTTAAAATTGATTAATGTAATTTTGATAAAAAGTTTCTATGCTACTAGTATTAAATATAACCATAAAAGAACTTTAATAATAACTCCGTTTTAATTTTTGAATTATAAACCTAAAATTATTTTATTAATATAAATAGTGCATAGATTAATTTGCAATCATGTGTCAAGAGACTTTGAAGCATTTTTACAAATATAATTGGGAGAATTTCGCAATAATAATTTTATATATTTTATTGTTTATTCTCGAAATTAATCGTATTTTTGGAAATAATTTATGAATATCTGCCATAATTACAGTATTTACTTGCACAATTGACAAAAAATGATATATAATCTAATCAAAACAATTTAAAACTTTAATGTTAATTTTTATCAAATCTCGGCACCTGGCGTTTGACACACTAATTGCGTAACAGGGTCCATATAATATATTTCTGCTTTTGGCATTTCAATAATTACCCTCTTTAGCTTTTACGTTAAAACAGTGAATTTATCATGACAATCAGCAAAATGTATACATTCGGATTACCTTTCTTTTTAAGAGTTAAGTGTACCTTATCACTCAAGGTTAGTAAAAATAAAAAGGAAAATTGTTAGGAGTATATCCATCTCTTGAATAACTAAATAATAATATCTACAAAGCTGTCTGAAAGTGACAGGCAATTTATTTCCAATTAATTTTAATATAGCAGCTGATATAAATTTATATTAAATGCTTCGTGTAACGACACTGATGAAAAGAAAGGGGGGGGGGGGGATATTTCTCGCTTATGAAATTGAAATTTTCTTAAAAAGTAATATTATAAGACGTAATAACAAAATAGAAAATTTTTAAATATAATAAATAAATAAATAAGAAAAAAAAACCTTCGGTCCTAATAATCTTTAATTTTTTTTTAAATTTAAAAATGAATTTATTGTTATTGTTAATCACATATTAATTAAGAAAATTTTAAAATAAGCTTAGATGATTTATTTAAAAAATCAAATGTCAAATTAGTTCAGCATTCTTGCAATAGATGGCAGGCTAGTCTAACAGCCGATATAGTATTAGCCTATATCTGGCCTATATTTATATATTTTTATGCTTTTATAAAAGATACATAATATATAATAACATTTATTGTTAAAAGATCAATTAAAATCAACCAAATGCATTAAATATTATTAGCTACCATTCTGACATCTCTTGGCAAATTTTTGAATTACTTCATTTTTTAGGCATTTTTTATGACACACAACGCCATCTTATCGGGAAAAACATGCATAACACCTTCGTACAGGTATATTAACATATATAGAAGTAAGAGAAAGTAAAAATCTGGTGTGACTGGCGCACAGCACACAACTTTCTCCTTACCTTCGGTAATCGAAAGTTGTGTACTGTGCTTGTCACACCAGATTTTTTTGTGTCGACATATATTTAGTTCCCGACAGTACGGAACATTTGAATTCAGATGTAAAATTTATAAGTATGGGAAAATATTTATATTTTGTTACCATGGCAACCATTTCTCCTATCTTCCCTATGAAATACAAGAGTAAAGTGGTCTTCAGAAGATTTCAATCGCAAAATGAGAATATACATTTTAAAGAGCATCTAAAAAATAATTGATTTTTGAATTTTAAAAAAAATCGTTGGAGCAAATTTTGAGAAAATCGAAAAAAACTGAAAAAGTACATCAGTAAAGTACTAGTACTCTTTGGCCGATTTTGATTAAAAGCTTATTTTTCCGGTCCCGGGGGTGTTTAAGTTAAATATAGAATTTCATCCTCGTAGCTCAATTCCTTCATGCTTAAAATTGAACACACACACACACACACACCACACAGACAGACAGACCATGTCGCGAAAACCACTTTTTTGGATTCAGGGGACCTCAAAACGTGAAGATCCATCAAAATCTCGACATCGAATTTTTGACATGAATCCAATACTTTCTCTCTATATATATATTACATATATACATAGTTAAGAGAAAGTAAAAATTCTCTTTGTAATCATATAACGAGATATTTATTGGTTTAAACGTAACCCTTGCCACCGAAAGGTTAAATTAAACAGGTTTACCAAAAGGATGTATTTTTTTTGTTAATTTAAATTGTGTTATGCAGGTCATTATCATTATCATTTTGAGTATGGTATTTAGAAGGAAAGGATTTTAAAGAGGAAAAAGCAACAAGTTTACAGAACCCCCCTCCCCCTCCCCCCTTCTCTTTTTGAGCAAAGTTTAAATACATCTTCTTTACTCTTTTAGAAATTCAGGAATTTCGAAAGTGCTTTTATTAATACAATAAAACCCTTAAAAAAATCTGGTGTGACTGGCGCACAGCACACAACTTTCTCTTACCCTTCGGTAAGAGAAAGTTGTGCACTGTGCTGGTCACACCAGATTTTTTGTGTCGATATATTTAGTTTCCGATAGCACCTTAGTTTCAAACTTGCATTTTAAATGTTGACTGCTTCAAATGGAAACTATGGTTATTTTTCAAAATTTTAATCTCATATTTGGACATTTTATACACAATATAGAATCGTAAATAAATACAAAATTTCATAGAGAATTGGAAAAAAATTTTAAATGCGTAAAAAGTTCTAAAGGGGACCCCTTTGAATCGAAATTAACATACAAATCCCTATAGGAAATTAACATTGTTCCTATGCGAAGATAAGGTGGAAAGGGAATTTAAAAAGAGTAGAGAGAGACGATAATGTTTGCAAGTGAGAAAGAGACATATATGTTTTCTTTGAAACAATTAAAGACACAAATAAATTTAGAAAAATGGGAATTTAAATAATAATTGATTTTTAATCTAATAAAAAGAAAAAGATTTAAATTCCGTTACCATGGCAACCATTTCCCTATCTTCCCTATGAAGAACAAGAGTAAAGTGGTCTTCAGAAGATTTCAACGGCAAAATGAGAATATACATTTTAAAGAGCATCTAAAAAATAGTTGATTTATGAATTTAAAAAAAAATCCTTGGAGGGAATTTTGAGAAAATCGAAAAAAACTGAAAAAGTACATCAGTAAAGTACTAGTACTTTTTGGCCAATTTTGTTTAAAAGCTTATTTTGAGATTCTTCAAAGGTACCTAAGTTAAATATAAAATTTCAATCCGCTAGCTCAACTCCTTCATGCTAAAAATCTGTCCACACATACAGACACACACACCCACACACATACATACACACACACACACAGACCAATTTGCGGGACCCACTTTTTTGGACTCAGGGGACCTCAAAACATGTAGATCCATCAAAATCTCGACATCGAATTTTTGACATGAATCGCAATACTTTCTCTCTATATATATATTACATATATACATAGGTAAGAGAAAGTAAAAAATTAAATATCTCACGATTTGTTCTGAAACAACCAGCACCATGACAAAGTTTATTATGACGTCGAAATGGAATGGAAATGTATGCATTCATAATATGGCAAGTTCTACTAGGGGATATATACACATACATATAAACAAGTAAAGATCAGAGAGAGAGGAAATTAATTAAAAAATGTAACCCGCATTTGAAGGCTTACCTAATAGATAAGTTTAGGAATAAAATGAAAGTAAACCAACTTATATTATTTAATTTTACTTTCCCTTACCTCTATATATGTTAATATATAGAGAGAGAAAGTATTGGATTCATGCCAAAAAATTCGATGTCGAGATTTTGATGGATCTTCACGTTTTGAGGCCCCCTGAATCCAAAAAAGTGGTTTTCGCGACATGGTCTGTCTGTCTGTCTGTGAACAAAATATCTCAAAAACGAAAAGAGCTAGGAGGTTGAAATTTTATATTTAAGTTAGGCACCCCCTGGGACGTGACAGGAAGCTTTTGAACAAAATCGACCAAAGAGTACTAGTACTTTACTGATGCACTTTTTCAGTTTTTTTTCGATTTTCTCAAAATTAACTCCAACAATTTTTTTTTTTAATATTCAAAAATCAATTATTTTTTAGATTCTCTTTAAAATGTATATTCTCATTTTGTCATTGAAATCTTCTGAAGAACCTTTACTCCATAGAAAAGATAGAAGAAATGGATGCCATGGTAACAAAATATAAATATTTTCACATATAAATTTTACATCTTGAAAATCGAATGTACCGTACTGTCGGAAACTAAATACATACAGATACAAAAAATCTGGTGTGACTGGAGCACAGTACACAACTTTCTCAACGAAAGTTGTGTGCTGTGCGCCAGTCACACCAGATTTTTTTTTAACAAAGCTTCCTTATTTAAGTGAAATTTGTAGGATAACAAACTTGCTACTTTGTCATTTCGTGTCTAAAATATTTATTTGATTATATTTATTATATTATTCAGCTGCGTGATGGATTTTTTTTTTTAATAATAACAATAATTTTATCGCTTATAACAGAAATGAAACTTTTTTTTTTTTTAATTTATTTAAGGACTTTTTCGGCTTCGAAGGCTCAATCTATGATTGGTAGCCAAATAAATTGAACTAAATTCAGGCGAACCCGCGACCCTTGGTACAGAAGGCAGCACGCTACCAACTACACCAAGGCGAAATGAAATTTAAAATACAAGAGCCTCTACTTCCAAAGTTCACAGAAGTGAACTAATTACAAATAGGCCTACCTGATTAAAATTTATTTTATTTTATATCTAGTCTAAAATATTTATTGTTAAATATATATTGATCGTTTATTTTGAAAGTGGTGTAAGTTCATTGAAAAAAAAGAGATATCACATAATTTATGCTTAAATTAATGTAAATTTTCTATATATAACTAGGTAGTGGTAAATTTCTCAAAAAATTCCCATGTTTTGTACAATTGAAAATTGGTCGATAAATAGATTTTTTTAATAAACAGATACGCTAACCTTTCATTTTCTTGAAATAATAGAAAATGGACTTATACCACTTTCAAAATAAACGGTACATATAAGAATATCAGTATTCAATATACCTCGATTCGGACTTAACTAATCATAGATATATTTAACACAAGGACGGATACAAGGCGGGGAGGGGAGCTAAAGGGGTAATTACCCCCCCCCTCGAGATTTGAGAAAAAATTTTATTTTTAATTATAAAATTTTAAAAATTAATACTTAAAAATTTGATTTGTACATATATTCTGGAAATAAGTATAGAATGCACCTTTAAATTACCGAAAGAAAGAAAAGTGCGACCAATCACACCAGATCCCCCACCCGAGAAATTCCTCTGGATCCGCCACTGATTTAACATTATTTTGAGTAAGTTTTTTGATGGTGGGCCAAGTGCCCCAGGAAATAGAACCCAGGATCTCCAGCCTTTCCAGGGCGTGCTATACTTTGCACCAAGCCACCGAGTCCTCGACATCTTAGTGGCACCCTGATGCCCCGGAAGGACTGGAGATCCTGGGTTCGATTCCCGGAGCGCTTGGCATACCAACAAAAAACATACAATCATGTTAATGTAGTTTTTTTTTTTTATTGCGACAGTAAATAAAAGCTCGTTACAGCCATTTGTAACTAGTTTAACTAGTAACAGTTCATCAGAAGTCAAGCAACAAGGAGCGTAATAAAAATTAATTAAAAAAAAAAAAATAGCTTTATTTAAAGTGTGAACTTATTTGCGTAATTTCATCATTCATTCATTCCTGGTTGGTTGTGATGACTTTGTAATTATTTTTGTTTAATGATGTCTTTTAACAATTATAGAAAGAAAAAAAAATGGATTAAAGAGAGTATAAGATCCTATCGTCATTAAAAAAAAAAATGATTTCTTTCCAAGATATTATTATAAATTGAAAATTATTATCTTATTATTTTTTTTTTTTTTTTTTTTTGATCTATTGTTAAAATTATTCCCAACATTTGAGTAAAATCATACGTCGTCTGGAGTACACACCATTGTTATTCATTTTAATTATTTTTTGGAGAAATTATATATTTTTCACATTAAAAAAATTTTTTATTTTTATTAGCCTTATTTTATTAAAACTCATTTCTAATAATTTAAAATTATGTCCACCCCTAGATCTTCAGGTTTACCTTAAAAAACTTAATTAGGGTTTATTTTAGTTTCCTTATAGAGGTATACAAATTTTTTTTTAGAATTTTCTTGATCAAGTTCTCCATTTTTCGATTATTTTGTTTGAAGTTATGGGAAGGATTAAAATAATAACGAATTTTTTGAAAATGATTTAATATCTCAACTATCGATTTCGGCACGATGTACCATCATCAGGTCGGCTAAAAATGTGAGAAATAATTTTTTTTTTTTTTTTTTAAATAAAAAACATTCACACTTTTTCTAATTCACACTCACACTCACACTCACATTCACACAGTCTTTTCGGCAACTTAGGCCATTTAAGACTTTTAACGATATCCGTTAATGAATATATCATATTGGGGGTCCAGGCATTTCTTATTTAAGCCATTTGGTATCCAAATGGCTTAAATAAAATCATCGGACTGCCTGGGATCCGAACCCGCGACGTTTGGTATACTAGGTTAGCACGCTACCTACTACGTCGAACCTCGGGGGCTGAGAAATAATTACATTTGTATATTTATAATTCATATATGACAGATATTCTTAACGTATAGGGTTATATATACATTTACAACCTTATCTACAAAATTGTGTTTGAATTTACAGGAATTTTTTTTTATAATAATTTACATAGTAGCCTACATTTAAATAAAAAAAAAATTCCTGTAAATTCAAACACAATTTTGTAGATAAGCTTGTAAATGTATATATAACCCTATACGTTAAGAATATCTGTCATATATGAATTATAAATATACAAATGTAATTATTTCTCACATTTTTAGCCGACCTGATGATGGTACATCGTGCCGAAATTCGATAGTCGAGATATTAAATAATTTTCAAAAAATTCATTATTATTTTAATATTTTTCGGACTTAACTAAGTCATAGATACAGTGGCGGATCCAGAGGAGTTTCTCGGGGGGGGGAGGAGTGATCTGTTGTGACTGGTCGCACAGCACACAATTTTTTCTTATTTTCGGTAATTTAAAGGTAAATTCTGTACTTGTTTACCAGAATATATTTACAAATAACATTTTTAAGTATTAACTTTTAGAATTTGATATTAAATTTAATCCTCAAAAAAAAAAATATTTTTCTTAAATTTCGGGGGGGGGGGTAATACCCACTTTTCCCCTTCCCCTTGTATCTGCCATTGCATAGAGATATATATCTAACAAAGCTTTGAGTGTCATTTACTGGCGAAGCCATGGCCCCGGATTCGAACCCAGGATCTCCAGCCTTTCTGGGACATAGGCGTGCTGTTTATTGCACCAGGCCACCGGGCAATGGTGCAATAAACAGAATGCATATTACTATGAAAGACTGGAGATCCTGGGTTCAATTAGGATGTTTGACCTCGCCAATAAATAACATTCACAGCTTTGTTAGTTTTATTATAATGTCCATTTAGAAGGTGAAAAGGCTAAATTTAAAAATAAAACGTATCTCTCAACCGCCATCTCCTCTATTCTAATTTGATTAAAAAGAAAAAAAAAAAGAATGATTTCTCTTGTTACTCGTTAACGCTAATCCTTCAAACATCTATGGATAAATTCGTTCCCTTTATTTTACCATCCAAAAAAAAAAAAAAGAGAAGAGGATTTGCATTATTAGTTTACAACCAACACCTGAAAATTATTATTTTGCATGAATGAATGAAGATGTATGATAAATGATGTGGGTGGGGGTGGAGGGAGAGTGGAGGGGGGGTAATATGGATGGACTCACTCACTCGGTTCTCTTCATTCAGAGACTATTTGAGTGAAAAATTGTCACTTGATTAATACTACATGAAAAGTGAAATGATGCGAAGAATTTTTTTTTTTTTTCATCTCCTGAGAGATACGAGAGAGAGAGAAAAGTCAATCATTTTTTTTTTTTACAATTAATTGGATAAGAGTAGAGGGAAATCATATCTTAGAAGCAAAAAAAAAAGAATTTTCTCTCATTCTTTGATTTTTTTTTTAATTCCGAAACATTTTAGGTAAATTCAACGTTTCGGGAAAATTTTGTACTTTCATAAGGTTTATTTATTGTTGAATAACATATATCTATCATGATAAGTACAAAGAGTATAAGTCAAAATTTTATGATTTCATTTTTTACCATCTGATTTAACTCTGTATAACGTATGTGTATTAGGGGTATGACTTTTAAGATTTCCTGTATCACGACTCAATGAACTTTTGCCAAATGACTAAAATGACGTTTATTCCATTAAATATAAAAAAAAGGTCAAGCACAAACCACTTTGAAATTTTAGGTTGAATAGTCGCAGTCTTGTATAAGCCGGTATATAAGGGAGGTGTACAAAGCGGTTAGTTGAGTTTTAATTAGCTTAATTTGATTAATTTGGTGTCAATTATAACTTTCAGAACGTTCAAGGAAATCCGCGGGGGGGGGTAAGGTACCCTCTGGGAAGGGGTAAGCCTAAATCAAAAATATATTTTATTTATTTTTTTCTCATAAAGATTTAATGATAAAATGTATAAATTCTATTTAAAAAAGCAAATTTTAGTATTTTTTTATTATTCTAAATAAAAGACAGGCGTTGATCGGCTGCAGCAAATGTTCGAAGAGAAAGGTGCCCCAAACCCAAGTTTATTAGTTGCCAGCTCTATCTGCTGGATCGCCTTCTATGTGTTCTCATGTGAGATGAACTCCATAAGTTGACTAAATCACCAAACATCCACTACTTCTTTGTGCAGGATTTCATTAGCAATTACAATAAATAGAAAGGATCCTTCTGCAACGTTTTTTTTTTTTTTTTTTTTTTAAGTCATTTCGGCTGCAGAGGCCATTTGACTTATATGAATATTTATTATTTATTTAAATACATGTATCGATGGCTTCCGGCGGGCGTTCAATGGTCTTGTTTTTCGGGGGCCACCTATCCCGATTTTCAGCACCACTTGGCGTTGCTTAACAATGATCTTGGTGGCAGTTGTTCTTTCTTCTTGCCAGGCCCGCCGGCTTCTGCAACGTTAAAACTAAAATTAAGGAAACAGGCGACTGAAGAGACGACATTAAGTTTCTTTACCGCCTCACTCGTGTCTTCCGTCACTTCGCTGAGAGAAATGAAATCCCCTTCGTGAAGTTTCAACAAATTCCAAATATCAGCAATGCACGATGGACCTCTCGTGCCCTTCTAGCCCTTCTTGCGTTTATTATGATGCCTGAAACCCGTAACAGGATGCGTAAAATTTGTCCATTCATTTCTTACAAATGGGCTGATCATTAAATCAGCAGCCAATGCTTTCGCGTTGAAGATTTCGATGAACTATCTGCATCTCTGAATCAGCAGAGCTCAATTGCTTGAAAACCCACTGGAAAATAGATGAATTTACAAACAACATTGCCCGAAACAACTAATGTTGTGAGCGTGCGGTGCAATCAAAGATATGGAACAAGTCTACTAACTGTAAGACTCCTCCCTTAACAAGGACAACCCCCTACTGAGAATCATCTTCAACAATGACCTTATCTAGAATATTTGACTTCCTTGTGTCTTTAATGACCCTATATAAGTGAGTCTAAAGCTTGTGTTCAATTTTGTATCTATTTACAGTCACTTCAAAAAATTGGCAAAAAAATCTGATATATAAAATTTTCAAATCATTTTGTGCGTGACGTTTTTTTATCAAATAACCTTGAAAATAAGATTTTTTTAAATCTTTAGTAAAAGTTCATCAAGTTATGATACAGGGATACGAGGTTGTCAAAAAGTCATACCCCTAATGCCCATATTGACAGTACGCAAGCTCTGAGGATGGTCTTAGTCAAGACCGAAACGACAGCATAGAGGGCCTAATAAATAAAATAAAATCTACCTGTCATTCTTTTCTTAACAAATTAAAGATTATCCAGCTATAAAATCCACTTATTGAAATAAAATTAAATATAATTTGACTAACCAGCAAGTTATTTGTTTAAAACGTTTATTAAATTTTATTAAATGCCAAATCAAAAGATAAGTTAATTGGTTTACGAGATGAAATGAATATTCCTAAAATTTGGTACAAAAGCTTTTATGACAGACACTGTTGTTGACCTTTTATGGCTTCACTTAAACAGGAAGCGGCAAGTAGGTAATCATTAAAAAGGCTCTTCCTTATGATGCTTGCATTTTTATATAGCCTTTTTGATTATATTAAATTTTTTGTTTTCATAAAATGAGGAATTTTAATGTTAGTAATTAAAGTTAACATCGTTTTCTTTCTCTTTTTTCTTAGGTGAAAAAAAAATAAAATAAAACATGTAAATATTAAATTATTGCTGATTGAGATTCACATTTAAGGTGCCCGTCTCGGGGTGCTAATTTTGGGACTTTCCAGCGGCCACAATTTTGAAGCTATCGACCTCAAATTTTTTTAAATTAAAGCTATTTAAAATATCTACAACTTATAGAAGCCCTTTTTTTGATTTTCGAAAAATAAAATTTTTTTTAGATTAATCGCATTAAATAAAAGATATTTTAAAAAAATTCGCTCTAGGCCTATATCTTATAGATAATTAAATTAGTAATCATTGTGTTAAAAAATAATTAATTTTTTACCTTTAATTAATTAGCTGGAATCTTTCAAATGAAATGAAATAAATCCCTTGTATTCCTATGGGAACAACTAACGCCATCTCTTGCCGCCTAGAGTAACTCGGTACTGAATCGTCTTATAACGGCTTTTCGAGGACCTTAAATGTTTTTTTTTTTTTTTTTTTATTTAAAACCTAAATGTAATTTTTTTTTTTTTTAATAAAACCTTGCTTTAAATAATCAAAAAAAAAAAAAAAGAACTCATGGCGTCAAGTAGTTAGAGAGTTATGAGAAAATTAAAAAAATTATTATTAGATAACTAATTATTTAGATAAACAGGAATGCGTTACCAACAGTATAGATTTTAATTGCAACTTATTTCTATTGTATATATATTCTGACGAACCAATATATTTTTTTTGGTTTTTGAAATGACCGTTAATAAAAACAGCACCATTTTATAGTAAAATATGAATAATATCGTCAGTTGACAAGTAATCATTTCTAATATGACTATTTAACGAAGATTATTAATAACAACTTATTATAATTTCTCTATGACGTATGATTGTGACATTTGATGGGCATCTCATTAATAGTTTAACAGGAATATTTGTTATTCAAATAAGGATTCGATTACGGATAGATAATATTATATATATATATATATATAAATTTAAAAAAAAGACGTAAAATATTCATTGAATCTCAAAAATAAAACATTAATTAAATAAAAATACACTTAAAGAAAAGCTAATATATTGCAATAATATCACGAATGTGTTTATTAAAGCTTTTGTGGTGTGAATTATTATTATAAGAAGAATTTTTAATTATAGACCACATTTTTGTATTAAATATTTATTAAAAATATATAAATACTGTGCAACGTTTCCACTCCGTATTCAGCAGCCATTATCAAATACTGTGCACTTGCTCCGACACAAGTGAACTGACTGTCATGTCCGTTACGTGCCTTTTTATATGCAAACACGTCAGCGCCATCTGTCGGCATTTCTGTGAAGTTTGATTCAAATTTTCCCGCAATTTTCATTCATCCCCATGAAGTTGTATATAAAAAGGCATGTAACGGACATGACAGTCAGTTCACTTGAGTCGGAGCAAGTGCACAGTACTTGATAACGGCTGCAGAATAAGGAGTCGAAACGTTGTACAATATTTATATTTTTAATAAATATTTAATACAAAAATGTGATCTATATAATTTTAGAATATTATTATTATTATTATAATTATAATTCAACTAGCCGCGCCGCCCGCCTTCGGCGGGCTTCGCGTTTGCCCAGGGGGCTACGCCCCCCTAGACCCCACCACCCGCTGGCTTCGGGGCCCCTGCGGCGGACCCTCGCCTTTACTCTAATTATAAAAAGAAAATGATTATTACTACCTACGTATTCCAATCCAGTGCCTGCTTGAAGATTTGTTTACATTCAAAGAATACACAACTGCAAAGAATACTTAAATATTTCTCTATACATTTCCTATGGGTGAAATCGTAACTTTATCGAATTAATAACTCAAAAATTTATGGAAATTTCGGGACCCGAGTATTTTTCAGGGACTCTCCATAACGACCTCTATAAGACTGCAAAATTTCGTTTCAAAATTCTAATGGG
>JAKCPI010008118.1:0-23788 GCA_023213315.1 Euborellia annulipes
GTTATAAAGCGACCATATTTTTGGATAACGAGATGTCACTTGCGATGAAAACTGACATTCTTGCCTCCAAAATGCCAGTTATATGCCTCCTGCCAAAAAAGGCCAAAGATGCCTCCCTCTAGGGCAGAAAACCGAGAGGAGAAATCTTTGGCCCTTCCAGGGGTATATAACTGGCATTTTGAGGCTAGAATGTCAGTTTTCATCGCAAGTACATCTCGTTATCCAAAAATATGATCGCTTTATTACCCAACTAAACTTAATGACAATTTTTGGATTTTCAGTCGACTTTGAGGTATAAATTCTCACAGAAGATATTGTCCGATTTGAAAAAAAAAATTATATCTGTAATGTCTATTTGGGTGGGTCACTTTTTGCCGCGTATTACATTTCGCTCCGAAAAAAGGGGCAAAACCCACCCTAGTGTCCACGATGTGTGCCCCTTTTATAGTATCTTCTCCAGAACAACATATTCTAAGAATATGAGCTGAGTCTGATGGAAGATCCTTTTACATCAGATAAATTCCCATTTATTGGAACAGTGTTCCACCTCCATCTTTCGTTCCTCCCAGCAATGTCAGTTCTGAAACAATGCACAATCAGTTTTAGGAATATCGGTCACTTAACCAGGGTTCTTTATCTCATTTTGATGAATACTTTTCTGAATTGTGTATTTACCCATAATTTTTCCCTTAAGTCTGCAACAAATTATTTAAAAAGAAATAGAATTTATATTAATGAATTCGTCCTGGGCCTAACAACGGAGTAGAGCAACAATCACCATTAAATCACCATTAAATCACCATTAATATAATGAATATGGAATAACTAAATGTTTAGAACTTTTTAGTTAGTGGAACACTGATCCAAAATTTATCTGACGTCAACGAAGCATCCATTCTTAGAATCAGTCCATATTCTTAAAATCTGCTGGTCTGGAAAATGATTTAAAAAAAATAAATTAATCTTAGAATTATTTTTCTGTCATTGATGGTAGTCTTTCATTTTTTCTATTTCCTGAAGAAAGTAAATGTTTTTAGGTTTGTTCACCGTTCCCTACTGAAGAATTGGGATGAAATATTTTTGATTTTAAGATCTACCTTGGAGTGGGGAGAAACCATAAAAGATCAATATTTTCATTAAATATTTTCTCACATAATTTAATGTAGTAGTATAGTAGTAAATATGTAAATCGTGTGTTTTTGAGATCAAAAAATAAATGAAGAGAAATGATTACGCTAGTAAACACCCTATCAGGTCTATTCTCTAAAAACAGACGTTAAAATTTATAATAAACAAATGGGTGTTAAAAAGTAATGTAAAAACAATCAGAGTTAAAAAAATGCTATTCTCTAAATAATGTTTTAACACCGACGTTAACATGTTGCTTTTATTTCAAAGGTATCAAAATCATAACCTTACTTTCTAGGTTAAGGACGCTATTTTTATTTTAAACACGACATTAAAAGATTAAGGGCATCCCCTAGACATGATATTAATTTTTAACACTATTTACTAAATACTAACGCTTCTATTCAAGGAAGTAATTTTTAGTAGCATTTTTTAACGCTGATTGTTTTTAACATTACTTTTTAACACCAATTTGTTTATTTTAAATTTTAACGTCTGTTTTTAGAGAATATATCTGTATATGAGTATTTTTAAAAATAAAATCCATTCTTAAACCACCTTAGATTAATTCTATACATATTTTTAAAAAAACCATAAAAATCGGCCAAGTAGTTTCCTAGTTTTATAAAGAATTATAAATTGAACTAATTAAATCTCACAATTATTATCCTATAATTAATAATATATAATAAATTTTATTTTTCACATTTATATCATTTTAGACGTCTAATTAGGGCAATGGGATTTTTATTTTGAACTAGAAAATTAGTAAATCACAACATTTATTGAAGAAAAAAAAAAAAAAAAGAAATAAAATGACTGTTTAGCTTGAATTAGAGAGAGAGAGAAAGTGTTTTAATTGCGAACGCCGCCATAGTCGATTTAAACATAGGATAGAGAGGCAGGCAGTCAGACAATCCAAAAGACAGACTGACGCCAACATTGATACACACACATACAACCTGACAGACGACCTAGCCATGGCCCGTAACAAGAACTAAAGATTAATCGGTTCTCTGAACTAGAAACTCGTCAGAGAAGCAAGCAAGCCAACGTTTCCATTACAAGAACCCCGTTTTGGTGGAGGTGCTGGGAATGGGTATAAGCATGTATATGTAGAGGTGCTGGAGATGAAGATGGAAACTGAATATATATCGGGAATAGTAAAAGTGTGATGGGCAACTGTCATCGTTTATTCTATGAATGGGTTCGGTCGACGACGTATATAAGGAGAACGCAAAATAGAGAAGATGAAAGATCAATTCCATTCCTTTTCAATTTGTTTCAAATATATAATAGAAGTATTTCAGCTTGAATGAATAACTATTCCATTTCGAGAGTCGGAGTTTTGTTTTTTTTTTTTTAACTCGAAATATTCACCATATTTTCAATTTAGGCATGTTAAAAAATGGGGGGGGGGGGGTATGTTGGAAATTCTACCTAAACGAATAATTATATATATTTTTTTTATTTATATTCTTATATCACAAAATCACAAAAAAATTGTGAAAATTTTTAATTGAAAAAAAAAAATACATTGTTAAACGTTAATTATAAAAAAAATAATTGAAATTTTATTATTATTTTATAAAAATTAATTTTTAATTATATCTTCTTTATTGTTATAAATAACAAAATTAAAATTTATTTTATATAAATAATTATAGAAAAATAATTATTTTAATTGTTAATTCTTTCTTTGTTTTATAACTCCAAAACTACTTGACCGATTTTCATAGTTTTTTTTTTTTCATGTTGCAAAAAATCATGATATACAGTACACCATATCAGACCAAGATGGTAGAGAGGGGAGATTGCTTCTCTCCATTAAATTCACCATCTAATTAGTAACATTTATTTTATTGGTTCGTATCTCCATATATTTTTGTTTTTAAAAATAAAAAAGTACCTTTAAGGGAATTCGAACTCGAGATTTTTTTAATTTATGGTTCATTGATCTAAGCTAATATTATTTTGATCTAAATCCCCCCTTCCGTACCCCATGACAGAGGAATTTCTAAAAGCTTCCAAAGAGAATTTTTTTTTTTTTTTATTCTTTTCAATAAAACTTTACATTGTCAAGTATGAAACATGAAAAAAAAGCAATATAGGATAATTCATATTTCATCTCTTTTTTTTTAATTTCATTTCAATTTTTCAAACTGTCTTGAAATCACCCCCCCCCCTCCTCACCCATTCCCCAACCCTTTTTTTTATTACCTACGTACTCTTTATTTATTCGAGTTTTTTTTTTTTTTTAATAACCTATAGACAATTTGACATTTTTAATTATGAACTTTTTTATAGGTCATTATCGATTGATTATACATTGTAGAATTTTTTTTTTTTCATTAACAAGATGTGCTATTTATGGCGGAGCATAAGGCCATTTATTCAAGTATTCTTTCATTAGCTTATTAAAAAAAATAAATAAATAAATAAATGGCGCTAATTTTAATGGATTGGTTTTTTTTTTTTTAACGAAACATCAATAAAAACAGTGGTCAAATAATAATAGTTACATGACTCAAGAACAACTTAAAATATCTATTTATATGATACTAGTTGGTTAGCCCGCATTTGAATCAAATTAATTTTGTATATGAATGCAAACTAATTAAATTTAATTTCCAGACACCCTATTTATCACTAACCAAAACTTGCCTATGTAAAATACTTTAAATATAAAAAAAAAACACAAATTTATCAAATACTAGATATGAAATAAAAATATGGAGAGGTGGAAGTGCTGGGATCTTTATAATAACATTTTTATATAAATCCTAGAATCTAATTAATATACTGTATTAAATAAATTTCATCAGATATAATTGAAAAAAAAAAAACGTTTTTTATATACCTATTCAAAACTCACCTCAATAAAACTCTCTACATATAACAAGCAAAGCGTAAAAATTCATAAAATACTTTCGAAATTGATTGGTTATAGTGAAATAATAATAAGATCACTATAATTAATGATATAGGCCTACATGTGTATTAAATTTTATTTTTCTCATTTTTGCATGATGGTTAACGCTTATATATATGGTGGAGGTGCTGGGATCTTTATAAAAATATTTGCATATAAATCCTAGAATCTAATAATACGCTTAATTAAATAAATTTCATCACATATTAACATTTTTTTATATATAGAAAAAATTTATAATATAAATATATTTAACTATCCTATATCATTTGTTTTAAATAGATGATGTAAGTCGTCTTAATAAATCAAGCAAGAGAGAGAGAGAGGGAGATAGTTAACAAAATTAACGTAAATCCATGGATCAGGAAGGCAATATAATAGACAACTTGTCATAGTTGTCGTTGGCGGTAGCGGTATAATGTTACCAGCTTGTAGACTAGGTTAATTATCGTATCGCAACAAGACCAAATATGACTCAAGTTGAAGTAACGTGATGCTCTCGCTCGCTCGGCTCCGTTCTCTAAAGCAATTCCTTACACCCACGCACACCCATTCATTCACAAAATCGATGAAGATAAGAAGGAAGAAGAAGAAGAACGAACGCCGTCTAATCAACTTACACGGGGTTGTAAATTGCAATTAAACTTATCCTTGTATTATATTAATGAAATTATTTAATACTATTAAAAGTATTTATTAATTAAAACTGGATTTTATGATTTGGTAAACACATAATAAGAGGTGGAAATTTAAATTAAAAAATAAAAAAGATTCTTTGCACTTCCTAAAATAAAACATCCTACATTTAAAAAAAAAAAAAACATGAAAATTCGTCAAATAGTTTTAGAGTTAATCCATTAAAAATAATTAAAATAATTATGTCTCACAAATATTATTCTATAAGAAATCATATAATAATTTTAATATTTCTGTCAATTTATATGTATTATGGTAGATTTTGTATGGTGGAGGTGCTGGGATTTTTTAAAAAAATATTGATGAAAAAATGTAAGCTTCATTATATAAATTTAGATGTATCAGCGGTGCCTAAAGAAGGTAGTGCGTAATCTCTCCTTCAAATATTTAATGTTAAATTTAATGCATTTATACCACAAAGAAGTAACAAAATAATCCAGTATCAGTTGTTGATGTTTTTTCTTTGGTATTCTTTAGTATAATCCTCGTTATTTGTATACTATTTCCTGTACTAATATGAAATTGCTCTAAGACTCGTCTTTGAAAAACTTTGTGTACTAGTACTTTACTGGTGTACTTTTTTTTAGTTTTTTTTTTATAATTTTATCAAAATTCGTTCTAACGATTTGCTTTTTTAAATTTTAAATAAATAGTAATTTTGGTATACAAAACAAATTGCTCTAGGATTCGCCTTTGAACAACTTTGTGTACTAGTACTTTAATGGTGTACTTTTTTTAGTTTTTTTTTTATATCAAAATTCGTTGTAACGATTTTTTTCTAAATTTTAATCAATTACTATTTTCGGACTACAAAACAAATTACGCTAGGTCTCGTCTTTGGAAAAATTTTATTACCAGTAATTTACTGATGTTCTTTTTTATTTATTTTTTTTTTTCAGTTTTATCAACCTGTTCGATCTATAGGGACCTATTACTTATTATAATTAATATTTTATCCAAATAATTTATAGTTAAATATTTTTCGAGATCTATATATTTGAATAAGATAATAATTCTGTAGTTTTATTAGTGAAGGTCGAGGGTGAAATGGACAGCACGTCTATGATCCGGAAAGGCTGGAGATCCTGGGTTCGATTCCCGGGGGGCATGTGATGTTTGACCTCGCCAATAAAAAAACTCTCAGTGTTGTTAAATAGAAACATTAAAATAAACACCTTACAAATCGGTTCACTACTTTCTGATATTAACTCTATCATACAATAGTATAATATAAGAGTTTAGATATATATGAACAAATGTGTTTTATTTTTAATATACCGAATATTTTATAACCTCAATATTTTTCAAATAAGCAAAAGTCAATCAATAAAAAAAAAAAAGTTTTTAATCAAAAAGTTCCAAAAGCAAATAGACGTAAATAGTCAATAAAATATATGTCCAATAATATATTAAAAAAAAAAAATTTTAATTCAAACATGAGTGCAAATGAATAATAAATAAATCTCTCTCTAAAGTACAAACAAACAGTCCCTCTTATTAATTTACAAGGTGCATGCAATAGCGAATTAAATTATTCGTTAGCTCTCTCTCTATTGACTTAAGCAATATATAAAAGGCCCTCTCTCTTATTCAATACCATAAATACTACTACCTGTTTACATAGGGAAATATATATATATATACATACATACATTTTTATATAAATAAATAAATAAAAAAAAAAAAAAAAAATAAGTGGCTTTACTTTTCATCTCTAAACTGAAAGAAAATAAATCCGAGCTATTCAGCTACACTTAAAAAGGAAATATATATATGAAAAAAAAAAACTCTTTTTTCCCTTTATAAATATTAAATTAACGAAATAATAAATAAATCAACAAATATTAAGTGTATAAAATATTTACTCTTTTTTTTGGAAACTTCTTTTTGCTTTAAAGGTTGGTAAACATGGAGCAAGATTGACAAGAGTTGAATATCAAAAGTCTAATTTGGATAAAATCAGTCCAAGGCTTTGAAAATGGAGAAAAGTGAACCCCAATATATTTACATTTATCATTTACGTAACAGAACGAAACTTGTGGAAAAGGTTCTTTGGTTGTAGTATAAGAACCAAACATATGGAAACGGTTCTTTGGTTGTATAAATCGTATTAGAACCAAATTTGTGGAAAAGGTTCTTTGGTTGTAGTATCAGAAACAAATTTGTGGAAAAGGTTCTTTGGTTGTAGTATCAGAAACAAATTTGTGGAAAAGGTTCTTTGGTTGTAGTATCAGAACCAAACTTGTGGAAAAGTTTCTTTGGTTGTAGTATCAGAACCAAACTTGTGGAAAAGATTCTTTGGATGTATAAATCGTATTAGATTTTTATTTTATTTTTATTGTAGTATATTTTTAACGTTCCGAGTATTAAGGAACTTGGTATCAAAAAGATGATTACTTAAATAAAACATCAAACTAATATACATATAGACACCCAAGATCAATTAAATTAGATATTAAATTTGGAATTGGATATGTGCGCAGTTAATCGAAATGTAACCATGCGTATTAAATCACAATCAGAGAATTACCTTAGATAAAGGAATAGAGGCTATCCAATAGGAAGGCAAGAGAACTAAGGCCAGAGAAACAAAAACAAAGGATTGATTTTGATATAAAGAAAATGAGCTCAAATTCCTAATAGTTATGGTTATGGATACATGAAATAAATAAATTATTAATGTTATTGATATTTTCATTATTATGAATAGCACATCACACAACTTTTCTTTGTTCTCGTTAGTGTTGTCCTATTATCGCATCAGTTTTTTCTTTTATAAAAGTGATACAATTTTTTAAATTGAGCTATTAAGGAGTAGGAAAGTCCAAATAGGTTAGGAACCAATAAAAATAAACATCCTCTTTTAAAGTCTTTAGTAACAATAAACAGCGAGAAAAAATTGTTGCGTTTTAGGGAGCGTACAAGTATTATGTAACGCAATTTTTGCAGATTTTTGACTCCCCCATGTAACGCGTCGTAACATTTTTCTGGACCCCCACCCCCTTAGACCTTGCGTAACCCTCAAGTGGTCATTTTTATCTAAAAGTCACAATTATGTTGCGCAAAGTATCGGAAAGTCGTTAAAATACCAGTTACGTAACGCGTTGTTCAACCTCTCCTCCCCCCTTGTAACGCATGGTAACGTTTTACGAGACCCCCCCCCCCCCCCCTAAATTGCGTTACGTAATACTTGTACGCTCCCTTACCTGTTTTTTCTAGTTTATTTAAAAGTCAGTCCTTAGTGAGAATTCTTTACTCAGGAGCCAAGAATCAATTATTCCCTGGATCTTGAGCCTAATCGATAATAGATTATGGATTTTAGGCGTAGAATATATTTCCTAATTCCTGATCAGTTTTTAGTCAAGTAATAATAGGGGCCAGGAATCTTCAATAATCCTGAATCTATAGACTAATCCGTATCAGTGACAATAAACAGAGGCAAAAATTTTACAAATGTTAATATTCTGCCAAAAAAATATATTCCTTGATGAGGATCCAAGTAATCAATTGATACCTAATCGATATCAGATCATTGATTTTAGAAGACGATATTTACTATTCAGTATTCTTTTTTGGAGTCAAATGATATTAGAGTTGTAACCCATAATTTCTCAAATAGAATAATCTCCGACTTGTGTATAGCAATGAGTATAATTTTCTAGAAGATTAGCTGAACCCAGAAATTTCAGTCTTTGTGGTTATATTTGGATATATTTATAATATATTTATTTGTCGGAATTAGAACCCAAAATCTCCAGGGTGTTTTTTATTTATTTGCACCAAATTAACTAAAAATTGTTTTTCCCCCAAGAACATGTTTAGTTTGTTTATTATCAACCATCAATAGAACTTTTCTATTGATTAGTTTTCTAAATCCAATACTTTCAATTAAAGTCCAATAGAATTGAATAATAACTATAATTTATAGAAATTACCTCTTTGAATAGCCTGCTCACTCAATTTGAATCAGTCCAAATGAGTATTTATAAAATTAGACTAATTAGCCCTTAGCAAATGGCGAATTTAAGAGAGAGAGAGAGCAAGCAGTGATCAACGTTAAATTGAAAGCCTTATTGATATTCACAAGGGCCCCCAGGCTCTGATCGGAGAGAGTTAAGGACCTCTCAGACCACCCCCTCTTCCCCCATCACAATTAATGGTCTTGTGTCTCGGGGTGGTTTGTGCTTGTAATCCCACCCCACGGCTACCCCAATCCTCTTCCCAATCTCGAAATCCCTCCCCTAACACTCGTGTTTATGCCTCGGCTACTAATTATCTTAGAAACCAGTAAATCGGAAATGCACAAATTTTATGTGTAGATGGAAAGTTGTTTTTTGTATTTTTTTTTTTTTTTAATACAAAGTCATTGATCATTTTATGTTCTTTCTGCTTCGATGAGCATTAGAATATAATTTATTATCTCTCCTTATTGATCTTTAAAAGTTTGGTTTAAAATGATAATACTAGAACTCAGGTTCAAATCTAACTCATGGTAAAAAATTCATCCTACTATCAGTCAACATTACTTTTAGGATGGAAACATATCAAAAAAAAAAAAAACACAAAAGGCACAAATAACTGACCAGAGAATAAAATTTTTAATTTATTAGTCAAGAAAAAGGTTAGCGGTCAGTGCCGATCATAAAATAAGTTTTAGCGTGGTTTCTTAGTTAGATACTTGAAGAATAGATAAAAGAAGGTTACTGTGGTCCAGATATAATCTTTACTAATCAGCAATCAGCAATTAATAATTATAGGCTATGTTTTAGTGTATTAAAGTAGATTTTCAAGAAGAGGAACACACAAACCCATCAAAGTTTCCTGACTCAGTATCTCTAACTTTATACCCTGGATATCTTGGATAATTTTTTGCAACAAGTAGTGATCCAAAGTTATCTTCTAACACTAAATCGAGATATCTCTAACTTTATACTTTGGAGGAGGTATCTTGGTTATTTTTTGCTACAAGTAGCTTTTCAGCAGGTCTGGAACTCAAGTTTTTCCAACAGTAGATCAACAAATTATCCAAACAAAAACTGAAAATCTGGAATCAACAATTAAAAATTCATAAGCCATGTCATACTAAAGTAGGAACACACTTAATCCATCAGTTTCCTGACGAGATATCTCTAACTTTATAATATGGAGGAGATATTTTGGATTATTTTTTTGCTACAAGTAGCTTTTGATCCAAAGTTATGTTTTAACACTAAATCGAGATATCTCTAACTTTATAATTTGGAGGAGATATTTTGGATTATTTTTTGCTACAAGTAGCTTTTGATCCCAAGTTATTTTCTAACACTAAATCAACAAAATATCAAATTATCTATAAAAGTAGTTCGATTTTGTTCTTTAATTAGATAATATAAAGTTTATTGATGACCATAATAATGACAATTTCTAAATATCTCCATTTCTTTGAAGTTTGGAATGGAATAGTATAATAATATCAAAAGCAAAAAAATTAATAAAATATCCATTGCATCTTCCGTTTTTTATTATCACTCAAGGAGTGTGACCTTATTAACATACACTTTAGGAGATTAGAATCGAAGCTTGTTGGCTTGTTTGGCTATCTTGTTGTTGTTGTTGTTAGTACACCTCTCCCCCCACCCCTTATTTGACCACAATTGAACGGATTGGCTTCGTTCAACATTTCGTTCATTCTCTCTCTCGCTCTCTCTCTCTCCTCTTCGTACACGAAAACAATTCCCTAACAAGTTGGATAAACACCTTAACTATCCCGGGCGGTTGTTCGTTTTCCGACCACCCAATTGATCAAAAGTATTCAAGCTTCCAATAAAAAAAAAAAAAAAAAAAAAAAACTTTAATTCGATTGGTCATTGATTTAATAATTAAATACTTGCATATTCTAGATTAATCTCTCCTCTTCGTTATTATAATTAAACTAGTAATTATTGAATAAAATATGATAATTAAGGAAAGATTTCAAGTAAATTACCGACATTACGGGCCAGGATCTGATTCTACCTTGTTAGTTAGTGCAGAAGTATAGATCTTGCTTCAAGTTACAGCATTGTTAAATTATCACCAATGTTTCTCAAATTCAAATTTCTTTGAATTCATTCCGGAATTTTATAGTTATAGAAAATAAAATGCCAGTTGTCCGTTCCGGGCTTAACTTTTAAGGTGATAATTTAAATAAATTATCAAAAAATCACTCTTTGGTACGTCTATTTACTTCAACTCAATTTCATGTTAAAACTGTCCATAAATATTCCCCAACAGTATTATTGCAAGACTTCAAAATCCAACATAAAATGGTAACATAATAACCAGTAACAGTTGAGGAAATAAAGTAAATATTTCTGAAAAGTCACATTTTGTGGCAAAAAATTTAAACTATCGACTTCTTTATTTTGAGAAGGAAACGGGCAACTACTCCCAACAAAACTACTCCCGAGAGTTGAAGAAGGAAACAGAAATCTACTCTCATATAGTCTCCTTACTTACAAGATAGTTAATATTTATAGTTGAGGAAAGAACCAAGAAAGTTCCTCTCCAGAGTTTGTTGAAGGAAGGAAACGAGAATCTACTCCCATAGAAGTTACTTCCCAGAGTATGTTGAGGAAGAAGGAAATGGGGTTCAACTTACATGAAAATTTCTGCTCAAAGTACGTTGAGGAAGGAAACGGGAATCTGTTCCCATTAAAATTAGTTCCCAGAGTTGAGGAAGAAAACAGGAATCTACTCTCATATACTCTCCTTACTAACAAGATAGTACATTGAGGAAAGAACTAAGAAAGTTTCTCTCCAGAGTTTGTTGAAAGAAGGAAACGAGAATCTACTACCATAGAAGTTACTTTCCAGAATACGTTGAGGAAGAAAACAGGAATCTACATTCATATACTCTCCGTACTAACAAGATAGTTGATAGTTGAGGAAATAACTCAGAAAGTTCTTCTCCAGAATTTGTTGAGGAAGTAAACGAGATTCTACACCCATAAAAGTTACTTTCCAGAGTATGTTGAGGAAGAAGGAAAGGGGATTCGACTTACAAGAAAGTTTCTGCCCAAAGTACGTTGGGGAAGGAAACCAGAATCTACTGGGTACTTCTATAAAAGTTACTCCCGAGTCTATGTTGAGGATGGAAACGAGAATCTACTCCCAAAAAGTTACTCCTCAGAGTATGTCACTTCTGACTTAAATGATTAAAGTTTTTATCGTTGATATTCTTATCCTACAGATGCTTATCAATAACCAAAGTACTAAACTGCATTTAATAGACCAGAAGAAAGTCTCTCAAATATTTTAACAAGAAACGAGACATCAAAAAGATCTAGGACAAATAAATACCGTTTTACTTTGTTCATCTAATCCGACAAATAGGATTTTAGAAATAAAAAATTCAATTTTAGTAATTGATTGAAATTCCACTACAGATAATTTGTAATTCAAGAGAAACATAGAGATTAAAATTGATAAGATTTGAATAGGAACTATAACCACCTGTTTGTTTATACAAGACAAGATACTTGACCCATATCTAGGGATTAATTGTCGGATGATATACTATGAAATATTATATCACCGCCATCTACTTGTTGAACAATAAGTTTTTTTTTTTTGCGCTGACTAGGCATGATGATGAATTTTGAAGGAGTCGACATTTTCTTTTTTTTTTCAACTTCTTTCTTCAAAGAGAAAAAAAAACAAAAGAGAATGTTGGGAAATTACTTGTTTATTCTGAGATCAATATGATACTGATTTAATCTGGTGTGGCACAATATCGTAATTAGATCACAAATAAAGAAAATTTCCAATAAATTATTTTTTTTAAGTCTATATAACAAAAGTTACTTAAAGGCCCTAGGGGTATAAGAATGGTGAAAATGCCCTTGGAACATATTTCAATGATACATAGGGGATTTGTAGGTACTAATAAAGTAATAAGATACTGAAAGTTTCAGATCGCTATCTCAAATGGTTTTTGAGAAAAATCAAAATATGTAAAAATCAGAAAAACATTTTTTTCTCAGGAACGGCTGAATCGATTGATTTGAATTTTTGATATGTTTTGGGGGCTGATGGTACCTTCTAGGAAAAAAATCAAGACCTATATCGGATCATGGCATCCTTGAAAAAAATGGCGTTTTTTGTTTAATTTTAGTTTTTAACCATGATACAATTTTGGCACAAAAATGAAACAATTTTTTTTGAAATCCTCATTCAATTTCCTGTAAGTTCATAAGTTCATAAATTCATAAAAAAAGGTACGCCATAGTAGAAAAAAATAAAAACCATTTATTAATCAAATATTGACTTTATATGTTTTGTGCTTTAATCTTGTTTTTTATTGCTTAAGCTTACATATATATTTTCATTTTATTCAAAATAACCAGTTTATATTCATAACATCAAAATTTTTTGCCTAAATCAAAAGTTAAAATTTTTAAATATCTATAATCATTAACTATAATGCTATAAGATAAAAACAGTTTTTGATTAATGAATAATAAAAATAAAAACTAATATCAAAAAGATAAATCTTTCAACAATAAAAAATGCAGAATCACGTTTAATCAGTCTTCGTCACTGTCTTCTCCAATCACAGGTGAAACGATGTCTTTATCAAATAATTTGCTCAATGTTTCAGCAGGCCTCAGAATTTTTGTCAAATATCTTCCGTATGACAAAAAATAAACAATGGCAGCATCGTGAGAGCAACATCAATTGTTCTAAGACCATTCGCACACTCACAGCTATAGCTGTCTTAATACGCCTTTAGGTCCATTAGCATTTTTTTTATATTCAATAAAACATCTATACACTTTGTTATTAATATGGCGAGAGTGTACTTGAGCTTTAAGTATATTAGTATGGTCTTTTACATATTGGATAGTAATTTCAGGGGCGTATATAGAAATTTTTTTAGAGGCCTGAACTCAAAAATTTTTCTGCTAAAAATTTTTTTTTTAAGAAACTAAATTTTTTTTTCACACGAAATTTTTTGCGGAACATTTTTTCTTTTGCGGAACCAAAGTTTTCCATCCTGCGAAAAAATTTGTTGCGCTGATGTCTGTATATCCCTATATATGTATATGTGTTTGGGAAATTTCGGGGGGGAGGGGTCCGGGCCCCCTCGCCCCCCCCCCCCCCCTTATATACGCCCCTGAGTAATTTATATAGTAGATTTATCTTTTTGATATTAGTTTTTATTTTTATTATTCATTAATCAAAAACTGTTTTTATCTTATAGCATTATAGTTAATGATTATAGATATTTAAAAATTTTAACTTTTGATTTAGGCAAAAAATTTTGATGTTATGAATATAAACTGGTTATTTTGAATAAAATGAAAATATATATGTAAGCTTAAGCAATAAAAAACAAGATTAAAGCACAAAACATATAAAGTCAATATTTGAGTAATAAATGGTTTTTATTTTTTTCTACTATGGCGTACCTTTTTTTATGAATTTATGAACTTATGAACTTACAGGAAATTGAATGAGGATTTCAAAAAAAATTGTTTCATTTTTTGTGCCAAAATTGTATCATGGTTAAAAACTAAAATTAAACATAAAACGCCATTTTTTTCAAGGATGCCATGATCCGATATAGGTCTTGATTTTTTCCCTAGAAGGTACCATCAGCCCCCAAAACATATCAAAAATTCAAATCAATCGATTCAGCCGTTCCTGAGAAAAAAATGTTTTTCTGATTTTTACATATTTTGGTTTTTCTCAAAAACCATTTGAGATAGCGATCTGAAACTTTCAGCATCTTATTATTTTATTAGTACCTACAAATCCCCTATGTATCATTGAAATATGTTCCAAGGGCATTTTCACCATTCTTATACCCCTAGGGCCTTTTAATATGAAATACTATTTATATAGATAACTTTTCTCTAAGAATATAAATAACAAAAAACTACAAATTAAAGCAAATTTTTTTTTGCTAAGTCAAGAATGATAATAATAATAAAGATTTAATTATCTTTTTAATTCTAAATATAATTAATATAGAGTTTTATTTGACTTTTATTTTAAGGAATTATTTATCAAATTTTTTTTAGTGTATTATTTACCTTGAGTTCATCGTCTTCTCCCGAATTCTTCTTTGCATTTTTCTTCTTACGCCTCTTCTTTGACCTTTTTTTAGCGCTTTTTCTTGAATTATTTTTTGTTGGTGCTTGATAAAATTCGGGTGCATGAAAAGTGCTGCCATAATCATTCTAAACAAAAATTCAAACTATATTTAATAAAATGTATATAATATTCTTTCTTGTGTTATGAAATATAAATCTTAAAAACGAGGTGGATTGTTGTAGATGTCTTGTGCCCAAGCTGTTTCTCGGGGGGGGGTAATCTGGTGTGACTCGTCGCACAGCACACTGTTTTTTTTTAATTTCGGTAATTTAAAAGCGCATTCTGTACTTGTTTGCCAGAATATAAATACACATCAAATTTTTAAGTATTAATTTTAAAAATTTTACATTAAAAATAAATTTTTTTGCGAAAAAAAGGTTTTTTTTTCGAATCTGGCGGGGGGGGGGGTAATTACCTCCTTTACCCCCCCCCCTTGTATCCGCCCTTGCTTGTGCCAAAAACTCGTCACGAAAAAGGTATTAAAAAATGTTTTTGTAAGGAGTAACTGAACCGAAACGTCAGCACTGAGGGAATAATAAATGAAAATATAATTAGCTGTTCTCTCTTTTTATTATCCATCTACTACAATAATATATTAAATATTTATTTTAAAAATAATTTTTAATCATTTCTTTATCAAAAAAATACCTGCTGATTTTTTTCCGGTTGTGGAATAACATGAGGGGTGTATGCCTTCAATAATTGTCGTAAAAGACGATGTGCGCTACACGAAGGTTTTGGTCGGCTATTTTCATCATCAAATCTAAAGCTTAAAATTAAAAATAAAATATAAGTAGGGCTCGGATTTCGCCCTGTTTGCCTTTTTTTAATTTATGGCTTAAAATTTAGGCCAAAATGATATGTATACGTTTCATGAAATTCTGAATAAAATAAGAGGCATTTGTTAGTGCCTATAATGCCTATTTTGGACGATTTTGGGTTTTAGTGCCTATTTCATCTATAAATGCCTTTTTTTAGTGCCTATTTTAAGTTCAAATTGCCAATTTGGGCTTTTTTTTTTAAATTTCATAATAAATTCATTTTATATCTCAAATCCGGAGAAAAATTACAAAAAAAAATCGAACGAGATTCAAATACTAAAAAAAAAAAAGTCGAACGAAAAACGGAGCCTCAGTTGAGCTTCGCCCCCTCCGCCCTCATTCAGCCATAGTCAGGTAAAAGGAAATTTTTTTTTTTTTTTTTTTTTTTCAATTTATTTGACCTCAGTCTCTCATTACATCGAATCGATTTTATGCAAAATGTTTGTGATATAAAAAGGATGAAAAAAGATAGCGAACAAAACAAAAACAGAGAAGATTTAATTATTTCGAATACACCTCGCGACCATAATTTGGAATATACTTTAAGTTTATCGCAAGGTTTATAATGTAAATACATATAAATTAGTTACCTGTCTCTTCGAGTAAATTTATAAGGAGTGGATGGATGAAGTTTCGGGGTTAATTGACGTCTAACATTGATTGCCATTTAAAATATCCAAATGAAAATCATATTTATTTCAAGACAAATTCGAACTTTTTTCAAGTCACATCCAATTCAATGTTTGTGATATTTTTTTCTTAAGGATTGAAAAAAAAAAAAAAGATTAAATATAATCGTAAAGAGAAAATAATATATTATTTACCTATAGAAAAGGGAAAGTAAAAATCATTCATAACAGTGATACAAACGAAAATTTAATTCAGTAATAATTGTTTATTTATCTAAAAGAAAAATAAACATATCTATAAATTATAAATATTTTTTTTTTTTTTAATTATTTTTTATATCATAGCTAAATAGGTAATGATTAATTTTTCTATTTAAAAAATGTAACATTATAAAATATAAAGTTAAGGTTTTCTTAAAATTTTTTTTGGGCTTGGGTGGCTGAGAAAACTCTGTGTGTGTGTGTGTGAGTGTGAGTGTAAAAAAAAAAAATAAAAAAAAAAAAAAAAAAAAAAAATTCCTCATTTTTTCATCCTTCTAATTTTTTAAAAACCTTTTCTATTTTTTTTTTTATTTTTCTGTCTATAATAAAAAAAAAAAAAAAAAAAAAGGTCGGCGGACGGGTAAGAAGAAATATCATAACCACTTAAAAAATATTTGTGTAGTTGTTGTGGTTGTTGTTGTGTTTTTTTTATTTATTAAAAAATAATTATTATAAACAATTGAAAAGAATTTTTGATCCCCATGCTTTTAATTTGCGAGAATTGGAAGATGGAGAGACTGTATGGGTACAAGAGAAGAAAAGAAAAATTAAAAGGGGTTGGGTTTTCGGGAGTTGTGTGAAGAGAGTGGGGATAAGGTCATATTTAGTGAAAGTAAATGATAGATTATTAAGAAGAAATAGAATTTTTATTAAATCTCAGAAAAAATGATAAAGATAAAGAGAGAGAGATGAGGAAGAAGATGATTTTGAGTGGAAACAGGATAGTTTCAGAAAAGAAGAGGTAGGAGGAGAGAATGGTGAAGAAAATATTGAACGATATCAAGAGGTCAGAGGAAATAATGAAGAGGAAAGTGTTATGAGTAGAAGAGGTCACGATTTAGAAGATCAAAATGAGAATATGAATGAAAGTCAGGATCAGGATCAAGAGGCTGGTCAAAATGAAAATAGGAATGAGAGTCAGAATAATGAGCAAAATAAAGAAGAGAGTGACAATAATCAGTACATGATTTTGAAGTCAGGAAGAATATTATTGAAAAGAACTTTGTAGCATTAATTGTATTGTTTGTTATTATTTTGTAAAAGAAGGAAGTTGTTGTAGAGGTTGTTATGGTTATGTTATATTTATTATTAAATAAAGAATTCTTTATAAAACAGTAAACAAGCAATGCCAAGTAGCGTTCTTCCAATGGATGGGTGAACAGGATCCACCGGAAGCTATCAATAAATGCTATTTGTCTACATAAATAATATAATTGAATACTGTGGTCATAACGGCATCAGTAGGCAAAAATGATTTTAAATTAAAAGAAAAAAATTTAGTAACAACCTTTCGCCTGAAAAATTCGCTTATCTGAATTTTGTTTTACCGCTCTTCATAGTCTATATACTAACTAAAGGAGATAATTTAAAAATGCAGTAAATTCTTAAAATTAAATTTTTTTCTCCTGTCCTTACCTTTAATCATGGGCTACTTGGTTGGCGAAATGCGTTGCGAATGATATCTGGTGTAACCTATCGCACAACTATCTCTTACCTTTAGTAAGAGAGTTGTGGAGCGGTAAAACGAAATTCAAATATGTCAATTTTTCACACTAAAGGTTGTTACTAAATTTTTTTTCTTTTAATTTAAAATCATTTTTTTGCCTGCTGAAGCCGTTATGACTACAGTATTCAATTATATTATTTCTGCCTAGCCAGGGGGTTGCGCTTCCTGAATCCCCTTGCCCGCCTCTGGCAAGGAATTGCCCGCCTCAGGCGGGCCAATATGGCCAATGTGAATATGTTATGGATCGATCTTGAGTTCAAGCGAGGGTCTATTTATGACTTTTTAAAGGGTCATTCGTATGCATAGGCAGCTCTATTCTTTTTTTTTGAACTGGTTGGGTAGCTCCATTCACAGGCCTAGTTGTATACGCAGAAAGTTGGCCACAGAGCTACTAATTGCCTCTAATTTCCATGCCAACTAGATTTTGTGTTCCCGTATTGAAGAAATTTGGTTATAGAAGTTTTCCAAAATATTTAAGAGAATTATTACTACGTTACTCCCTGCTCCATGTACTATATGTGTACTTAATTTCAAATAGATTCATTGAAAATTGTGAATTTCTATAGAACATATACATACATACATTTTTTCCATTTCATATTTATACATAAGCTTATAGATAGATATAGATTACCTAGGCCTATATACATAGGTAAGAGAAAGTAAAAAGGCATATAAAAATAGAGTCCCAGCTCGGGCGGCTCGTAATCTATAAGTAAAACAATTTTTAATAACAGACACCTAGTTTCTTTTATTATTAGCCCAATATATTTATTTATGTTAAAAATTGTATGCATGTTGGCACTGTCTGACGACTGCGTGGAATCTGAGATGTCAAAAGCCTTGGAGCTCTCTTTTGGCAGATGCCGAGAGGCAAAAATACCTCTGACGAGCCGACGTCGCCGGCGCTGCCTCTTCCTCACATCTTCCCAATTTACCCACTATTCAGTCGTGTCTTGTTCTAGAAGATGGCTGGGTTGCTGGTGTGTCCGTTGTGTGGAGGACGATCTCAAGGATTCACTTCTTTACAAGCTCTCTTGGTGACTCTTCTTCAAGCCGTCAGTCGACCTTTAGCATGTCCTGTGTGTCCCGATTCTCTTGCTGGTTTAGATAAATTTACTCTACATCTTTTTGCACATGCCGTTCCTCTGGCTCAAACCGGAATCGTACTGGCAGCCGGTACACCGACGACTTTTACAACATCCGCCCCCTCCGTGATTTTACATACGGAACAACCCCCATTAATCGAGTTTTCAGCTCCAGAAGAGACTTCTCCACCTAATCTTGAAGTGCCAACAACTTTTCAAACTTCTGTTGAAGAGAAAAAGATTCCTTCTGTTCCAGAAGATCCTAAAGATGATAAGGTGTGTCCTCTGTGTCAACTTCCCTTAGCTGATCCTTCCTTACTACCGATGCACCTTCAACTCGTACATCGAGGTGAATCAACGGAGGGGCGATATTCCTGTCAATTTTGTCCAAAATCTTTCAAAATGAAGGGAACATTAATAGTGCATCGAAAAGTGGCGCATCCCGGGGCGTCAGCGTCCGATCAGGGGGCTGATGAAGCCATCAACAAAGACGACAAAGCAACTGGCATGAAAAAGGTCAGGGTGGCAATCTATTTCAATCACGTGGCCTCTTTGTAAGCATGTTGTTCCATTCAAAATAATATTAAAGAAAAATTTCCCAAACTTTGAGAATTAAATTAAATTTTTTTTAAATTTTTTGAAACTTCAGGTCGCATTTGGTTCTAAAAACACAGAGCAGTTGTTCACTGCTTTTTGCCTTAAAATAAAAATTTTACTTGACTAGTAATTAATTTATATAATTAGTGAAAAATGGATACTTTAATATTTATATAGATCTAAAGTACATAATTTAATTTTATGTCGAAAAATTTTATTAAGAAGAAGCAATTCAAAAATTAAGGCCCTCTCCGATAAAATTTCTGGAATTTTATAACAATTTTAAAAATTTTCTCTTGGTAAATTAGTATAAAATAAAAAAAGAGAAACTGATTGTATGTGAGCCTGCGCGAGTTTTAAAATTAGAATAAGAATAATATTTATAATTGAGTTATCAATTTAGGATATAAATAACTTTAAATTAAAAAAGAATTTGACATCCTGTTTCAACTTTCATGAGGAAGGATTTTCTACAAAAAATATAATCTAATAAATATTTAAGGATTTAAAGTCATTTATTTATCATAATATATTTGTTTTGAATGTGAGATGAATTCATGATAAGATGAGAAATAAAATTTAAAAAAAATTCGATTTCCTTTAGTAAAGAAATTAAAAAGTCTTTAGGTCGGTATGTCTAGGCTAGTATAAGATCATAATCCATCATGAGGGTGGAAGATCTTGATTCGAGTCCATTATACAAATCATTCCCCTATTGATGATAAATTAAATGTATAAACAATGATTCAGTCCAGAAGAATTAAATAAAAAACTTAAATTTTTTAGCTGTGATTTTGAAGACAGCCCTTACCATCTGTATGAATTTTTTAAAAAATCGAAAAAGAACAGAAGGCTATAATCGATAATTAATCCCATTTTATGTTAAAAGTCTTATAAACAAGAGTATTAATAATTTAGTTATTTAGGATGGTTCGAAACCTTGGCGTTGTGAAGAATGTCAAAAGCACTTTACCACGAAATATTTCTTAAAAAAACACCGTCGATTACATACGGGAGAGATGCCTTATCAATGCAACATCTGTCAAAAAAGTTTTACTTTCCAACAATCTTATCACAAACATCTACTCTATCATCGCGACGAAAAACCTCACAAGTAAATAGAAATAAATATATTTCACAAATTATGGCACCTACCGGTTCTAATTAACCTTCTTTTAATTCTATTACAGATGCAATGAATGTGATAGAAGTTTTAAGGAATTATCAACATTGCATAACCATCAAAGAATCCATACCGGAGAAAAGCCATTCGCATGTGATACTTGCGGTCAGTATTATTAATAATTAATATTAATAATTAAGAATAAAAAATAAAAATTCTGGTATGACTGGTCGCACAGCTCACCTTCGGTAAATGAAAGTTCTATTTTGTCAGAAACTGGCCATATTTTCTTAATTCAAAAACGTGGAGTGTTGAAAATATAAAAAAATTTTTAATATTTACTAGCCGCGCAATCTCCCTGCGGTCCCTCGCTTTTCTTTAAACTCGTACTACGGCTTGTGTTACAATTCGTGTGTACTAGGGTGGTCCAAGTTTATTGATGGTCAAAAATAAAAATCCGAAATCAAAAAATAGTACCCTCTCATTTTGTTCCTTTTTTAAAGTAAAAATTACCTGCAAAATTTTAGACCGATCGGACAACGTTTACCTGGCCCGCCAGAGGGTCAAATTTCATCGATTTCCCCTAAATTTGACTATTAACACCTGTAACTCCTAAACGGTTGGTCCAGCAAAAAAGTTCATCAGTAATTTTTTGAAGAGCATTAAATTTACTAAAAAAAAGTCCTTTAACATTTTTTAGTAAAACCAACGGTTTTCATGGGATGGGCAAAAAATCGAATATGGTTAAGAGGCACATCACATTGATTTTCAAATAACACTAATAGGGGTAATTAAATTTTTTTCGAGTTCCGAAATAATTTCATCAAATTCTTAAGTAAAATGATCTCCTGAATCCAAATATGACCTCCGTTTTCCCCCACCCCGTACCGTTTTCGGGGGGGGGGCCCCCTACTTATGTTATTTCCACCACTTTTTTTTGAACCACCCTAATATATATATATTTTTTCGTTAAGGGATGTTTAATGAAGGATGAGAGGGGGGGGGGTTGGAATATGTAGAAAATCAGTGAAAAATTGCGAAAAAACAACAGAAAAATCTATCATTTTTGTTTTGTTTTTTTTTTCAATTTGAGGGACAAAATCCTTTCCAAAATCCCGCTCCCCCTCTTTGGATCAAAATGTACATGTTTTTAAACTTTTCACTTTTCTTGACGTTCAGAAGAAATATTAAGGCTAAAATAATTCCTTTTAATCCTTCCATATTTAATTCATGGCCCTAAAATTAATCTCTTAACCATATTCGATTTTTTGCCCATCCCATGAAAACCGTTGGTTTTACTAAAAACTGTTAAAGGACTTTTTTAGTAAATTTAATGCTCTTCAAAAAATTACTGATGAACTTTTTTTGCTGGACCAACCGTTTAGGAGTTACAGGTGTTAATAGTTAAATTTAGGGGAAATCGATGAACCCTCTGGCGGGCCAGGTAAACGTTGTCCGATCGGTCTAAAATTTTGCAGGTAATTTTTACTTTAATAAAGGAACAAAATGAGAGGGTAGTGTTTTTTTATTTACTTTTTTTGGACCACCCTAGTGTGTACGTTGCTTTGCTTTCTTATAAATTGAGAAAAAATAATTTACCGAATCAAAACGACATATTTTAATTAACTTAACAATTTTTTATATAGTGTATTTTATATAGTGAACTTATGTTATTATATATAGTGAAAATTTTTATAATAATCTACGTTAGATAGTTTTAAGGTATATTTGCCTTATTTATTAATTTAAATGTTATGAATAGGTAAATGTTTCAGACAACGAGTTAGTTATCTCGTGCATCGTCGAATACACACAGGAGCAATGCCTTATCAATGCACAGCCTGTTTAAAATCTTTTCGTTATAAGGTAAGGATATATGTAAAAACTCCATAATTCAGAATATCAATGAAGATTAGAAATGGAAATAATTTAACTCCAAGAGCCGGTTGCTTTAGTTCTAATCAACTATTATTAGCAAACTTATCAGTTAGCAAATCATCGATATAGTAAACAAGAATACCCTTAACCTTCGAGTTAAGAAAAACTAAGTTTTTTCTCATATAATTATTTTAGGTCTTGGAGAGTCCGAAGTATCGTGGAGACCAACTTCTTAAATATTGAAAAAAAAAAAAAAACTTTAGGTCTTATCTACGATCAGGGCTTTTACTTTATTTCATCATATGATTAGCTTAACTAGATGTGAAAAGACTCGCAAGTCATATTCAACTAGCTTATCCGAAGGTTAGTTAGTTAATAAAATATGAAGCAATCGGCCCTAAGGATTTAAAAAATTAATAATTTCTCGGTAATATTTCTATTATTTTTTTATTAGTCACTAGATATTAAATAAGTTTCTTTTATTAATTTAAATTTGTAATTTTGGCCAGGTTAGCCAGAGGACACATAAATGCCCAGCACAACCTCCGGGAAATGTGGTGAGACAACCTAGCCCGTTAGTTGCGAAATTAAAACAACAATTGCATTCGGAAATTCAACAACCGCCTATAGAACAGCACACTTCGTCTCAAGAACTTGAGAAGATAAAAAATTCTCAAAAAATAGAACAGCGAAATTTACAAACTCATATTCTGATTTCTGATCCTTCTCCAACAGTAATTGGACAACAACATTGTTCTTCTCCTATTATCCAGGTATAGATTTTTATATTTTATTTAGGAGCAGGCAGGGCCGGATCTAGGGGGGGGAGGACAGTGGGGGCAGATAGAAAGTAATCCACAAAAACAAAATTAAATGAGCAGGTGCGGATTTAGGCAGGGGACTCTTTTGCCGCCCTCTCCCCTTCAACCATCCCAACACTGAGAAGTAACCTGACACGCGGCCGGTGTGGTCTTCCCACTTTTTTCTCATTCACTTTCACACTCACACA
>JAKCPI010008121.1:0-58315 GCA_023213315.1 Euborellia annulipes
CTAAATGACACCACTGCTTCTAAGCCTCGAGAATAAGATCCGCCTGGCTTAGGATGTTGAGAATCAGTGAGGAAAATCTCACACATTTTCTTTTTTTAGTATTACAACACATAGTATATGGACAATTAATTCTACGCCAGCCCTAAATTAGAGCGTAATGCCTTGTCGGTCAGATAAGAAGAAAAAGGTAAGGAATATTGTCCAAATCAGTTCTGATGAAATTATAGAGACTAGCTGATCTTTCGTCAGGGTTCCATTCAACAGTCAAAAATAACGACTTGAAAAAATTAAAATTCTTCTAGGATAACATTGTCTTGTCTTTTTTTTTTTTTTAATTAATTTCCAGAGTTTTTAGAAAATAGAGGGTCAGGGAAGCTGGCTATTCATTCATTCTCAAACCCAAAAAATCAAACAAAATCATATATATTTGGAGGGTTTTCTGCCTAGCCAGGGGGCTGCGCCCCCTTGACCCCCCTGTTCGCCCTCGGTGGGCAAGTTTATTGCCAATTTGGGATATTTCTTGTTGCAATACAAGTATTAAGATGTTAAGGAAGGATCTTGAGTTCAAGCGAGGCGAGACTACCGACTGGGAACAGCACAAAAGGGTCTATTATGACTGTTTGAAGGGTCAGTCGTATGTGTGCTCTCTTCATTTTTTCAACTACTGTGTAGCTCCTTCCACAGCCCCATGTCGTATACCCAGAAAGCTGGTCATAGAACAACTATCTGCCTCTCTAATTCCCAAGCCAACTTGTAGATTTTGTGTTCCCATATTGAAGAAATTTGATTATAATATATTTTCCAAAATTATTTAAGAGAATCAAATTACTACCAGATCCATGTACTATATGTGTACTTAATTTCAAATATACTCATTGAAAATTGTGGATTTCTATAGATATACATACATTTTCCCCATTTTATTATATATATATTATATGAGGGGGGTTTTTATGGGTTGTAGGGGCCCCCCCCCAAATTCCCAAACACATATACATATATAGGAATATATGACATTCAGCAAAAATTTTTTCCCCCACAATATACAAATTTTTGGTCCCAATAAAAAAATGTTCCTCAAAAATTTTTTTTTAAAAAATTTTTTTAAAAAAAAATTTCCCCAAAAAAATTTTTTAGTTTGGCCCCCCCCCCCCCCAAAAAAATTACCCCTGTATATAGCAGAGTATCCGTCCGTCTGACATGCTCTCTTTGACCAACCTCCTAATTTTGGAAATTCTGCAGTCTTATAAAGGTCCTTATGGAGAGTCCAGGAAAAATACTCGGATTCCGAAATTCTCAAAAAGGGAAGCCCAACAAATTCTATTCTAGAAAAGTAATTTGCCCATTGGAAAGCATTGAGTCTTTGTTTTACCTTATGGAAAAATTAAAGCCTGTTATAATATTAAATTTTAATTTAATTTTTTTTTTTTAGAGAGATCAGGGATTGGATCAAGACAGACAGACAGACAGTGGACACAAATACGTTATTTATTCACCATTAGCATAAAAAAATCTCGACAAGTTACCTCGCTATTATTCACTGATTAAGAAATATTTTAATAGTGGAGATATCACCTTGTTCACTGCTATTTCTCTTGCTAAATATCTCTAATAAAATGGGTTTGTGACCTCGACATCCACCCCCCTTTAAAGTGAGAGAGAATTTATAAAACGGTAATAAAATGAGAGAGACGAGAGAGATGGTAATTAGACGATAAACTCTGACCAGAACGAGAGAGAAGAAGAAAAAGTACCACAAAAAGTATACTTGGGATGACGTCACCAAAGCATCATCCTTTAATGAACTCAAACAGGTGATTTGAATAATTTTTTATTATTTGTAATTAAAACATAAAATTGGTAATAAAAATTTCTAATATCTACATAAAGGAAAGATATTTGTAGGCTTATCAATTTATTATCCTCCTTGTTGCTTTATAAATTATTAATTTGTAAATATAAAATGCATGTTTTTTTTTTTGGTTTGTGCATTTGGAAATAAGTTAGTGAGGTAATTAATTTCAAAAAAAAAAAAAGAGAGAAATGGCGCCACTGAAAGCTTCCATTTCAATCAAGTCAATGGCACTGTGCCAATGCACCCATTGGTGGATCTCCTTTTCGGGATTGAATTGATTACCCTCGGGAATTCATTGATATGGGGAGTCGTAATGATGTTAGCCTTCTGCACCGACTATGGTTTTCGCACGGGACGATCACTTAATTGAATTAAAGAACATAATATGAAGTATCTCCATCTTGACGTGGTAGAAGGACTTGGGTGCATTAATGCCCATTTGAACCAAAACATCTTAAGCCTTCCATAACCTAAAAAGAGAAATGTAGAAATTTACTTATTCAACTATTTATATATGGAATATATATTTTTTTTGAAATAAAGCTCAGAGGACCACATCTTGTTGTGCATAGGCGCCGACTCCATGGGGCCCAAGGGGCTTGAGCCCCTCAATGTTTTGGGAAGAGGGACCCAGTCCCCCATTTATAAAAAAAAATGAAATAATCCTCAAAGGAATTGGTGGGACCTATTATTGTCCCTCACTGTATCAGCTCATATTATATTAATAAGAAACTGGATTGATTCAAATTGAAGAATAATGCCTAAGCACCGGACGAAGAAGTCGAACAGATCGTTCGTGTTAAGTTTAGGAACACCATTCCGGAGTCGAATAAAGGATTGAGGACTTTGTCTTCTTTTAAAGACCGATTTTACTTTCTGCCTCTTATGCAAGGGATCAAGAGTTCGCATACAGTTTCATGCGACAAAAATTGATTTCTATTGGATTGTCTAGCAATCAAATTGAAATAGATACATTTTTGGATTAAAAAAAAATTTTGCAGATATTCAGTTTCGGTTTCACATCAGACAATCATAAGTTTTTGAAAGAAAACATATTGCTTGGTTTTATTGTTGATATCCTCAAACAGACATAGTTGATAATTCAATAGGTAGGTAGATGGTGTATTCTGTTATAAATTTGCTTTAATTGTTGCAAAGTTTAAAATAAGTAAGATACTAAGGGTAAGGTACAATAAGTAACTTATTAGTATTCTTTAAATTAGTACCCTTTAAATTAAAAGCTTATTTTTGCTTGTTAAAAAGTATTTAGGTTAGGTTAGGATAAAATGGAAAGTTAAAGGGAACTCAGAGGACCTCAAAACCTGTATTTCCATCAAATCTTGACATCGAATTTTTAATATGAATACAATAAGAAAGTTTTGATGTAGTCTCATCGCCGTCGAAAAAGTTTTTTGATTTCTATGAGGGGTAATATTTCCAATATGCTTCCATTTTTACTTTTTTTAGTGAGATCAGTACAGTGCTCTATCCAAATCACAGAACCATTGCTTATACAAATTTAAAATTCTTAATTTGATTCTTTTTTTTTTTATTTGAAATACAATATAATATTAAATTAAAAATTCAGATCATGTTTCGGAAGGCGAAATGAAATTAAATCTTAAATAACGTATCGTTAATGTATCATCTTATATATCCGTTAGTTTGAAATTAAATATAAATACGATGTGTGTATAATTTCTTAATATTTAATTATATATTATTATCATCAAACAAGCGAGGACTTCCTTTTAGTTTTAATTTTTTTTCTACCTACCGTTAATAAATATTACAAACAAATAAAACAAATAATTGGAGTAACTTTTTTATAATAAAACAAATTAAATTTTTCATTTCCATTAGCCATGCGAATGAAGATGAAACATGTAGGCTATATTCAGCGGCAGAGGGTTTCTTTGCAGCCATTAGAGCAAGAAGTGTCTCTGCACTGCCGCTCTTCTACAGGTATTATCATTGTTGATGTTAAAATCCATGTCTGGAACTCAAGCAAGGCATCTAATCCAACATCCCTATGCTGTCAAGCTCACGACTAGTAGAATTCCAGTCTTTCTTTGTCCCAAAGAACTTCCGGGATGGAACTGCTTTTAAATTTCCTTTGAAATCCAACAAGTATCTTCTTAGATCTCCCAGTTGAGTGCCGTTAATTTATTCTTTCGCAGGTTTGGGCTGTTTTTTGGACGCTCCAAGAGGCATCTAAATATGTCAGTTGTGAGAGATTATTATGCCCTCCTCTTCTCTTTAACCTCTCATTTAAAGAAATTATTCTCATAAGCTTATATTAAAATTAGGTAATATCGGTAGAGCAGGTGAGAATCATCCGCAAAATGTGCTAAGAGTGATCTCTTGGGAATCTGCAGAAGACGTCTTGTACAATATAGATGCTTGGTTTCCGGAATGACGAAGAATCTCAACATTTTGAATACATATTTTGAGACATCGCGGTTGTCCCTCAATAAGGAAAAAACCGAGGCCAACCTATTCTCAAGGCGCAAAAGATCAAAATTTGGGCGAATAGGTTTGAAATGGGAGCCCTTTATTAAGTACATGGGGGTTTATCTTGACAAGTGGCTTAACTTTGTAAAGCACCTAAGAATGGTCTCTAACAGGGGCAGGGAAGCTGCAAGAATTATTTGGCCCTTAACGAACCCTCCAGGTCCCTGAGACCTAGCTGGCAAAATGACTCTGTATAAACAAACGGTACGGTTCATGTCAAAAATTCAATGTCGAGATTTTGATGGATATACACGTTTTGAGGTCCGCTGAATCCAAAAAAGTGGGTCTGTCTGTGAACAAAATATCTCAAGAACGAAAAGAGCTAGGAGGTTGAAATTTTATATTTAAGTTAGGCACCCTTCTGGGACGTGACACGAAACTTTTAAACAAAATCGGCCAAAGAGTACTAGTACTTTACTGATGTACTTTTTCAGTTTTTTTCCATTTTCTCAAAATACTCTTTAACGATTTTGATTAAATTTCAAAAATACATTATTTTTTCGATGTTCTTTAAAATGTATATTCTCATTTTTCCATTGAAATATTATGAAGACTACTTTACTCTTGTACTTCATACGAGAAATGGTTGCCATGGTAACAAAATTTAAATTTTTTCCCAAGTTTATAAATTTTACACAATACTGTCGGAATCTAAATATATGTCGACACAAAAAATCTGGTGTGACAAGAACAGAACACAACCTGTGCGACCAGTCACACCAGATTTTTTATTTTTTTTGCAGCCTCGTTAATATTTATATAAAAGCAAGTGGTGTTAATAGCTAAAACTTCAGCCTTGTGAGTCCACATTCTCCGGAAATAGCGTTGGATAATAAAACAAAAGGAGAGAGGGATGTAGTATGATGGGGGAAATAAAGAGAAGAAGGGAAAGTAAGAAAGAAGAAGAATTTTTGACAGAAAAAAATGATAAATGAACTCGTTGGTGAGTTAATGCATTTCCAATGCTTTCGCATGGATCAAAGAGAGTGAGAGATGACATCCTTTAAAAGCTTCCACACGATTATGACCTCATCTTTGCTTTAATTGCCGAATATTTGCAAAGAGTTGTTGAAAGGTGTCTTCTTCTTCAAGAGAGTAGGAGAAAATCAAAGATGAATTTAATTACAATCACCTTGGGTTAATTAAACTTTGTAATCGATCAAAAATTGTGGGCGGGGGGTCAATGACCTCTTCTAGGAAGACGGTGTCAAAAATTAATGGAATTTGTTTTTATTCAGGACCATTAAATAAATTAACAAAATTTTACTTACGACAGCTGATTTTTTTTTTTGTTAAATCAATATTGTGTGGATTTATTGTAGACATCTGTTGTGACTAACTGCACAGCACACAATATTTTCTTAGTTTTGGTATATGAAATTTGTGTTTGTGTCAAAATATATTTGATTTCGAGGTATTTAAAACTCAAAAGGTAATATATGAGAATTATTTCTTCTATTTTGGGCAACTTGAAGGCGAAAGGGTGGAGGATTGCATCTAAAAAAAAAAAAATATTTGATCAAAGTCGTTATTGAGCCTTGGTGTAAGGGTTAGCGTGCTGGCTTTCTGTACCAAGGGTCGCGGGTTCGCATCCGGCCTCAAATTTATATCAATTTAATTGGCTACCAATAAATTGAAATAAATAGAGACGGGATCTAAATGGCCTCCGTTGCCGAAAAAGACCTTAAATATAATATATAATCGTTATTTTAATTTACAGATCAATGCGTCATGATGACATCTTCAGGCCAGCGTTATTTTAGCATAATATACAAACATTTAATAGAATTGTGAAATAATCTTTCATAAAATAAAAAGTTTCTATACATTGTATAATATTATACAATTTTATTTTTATTTTATGAAAAATTATTTCAAGATTTTACGAAATATTTGTATATTATAATTAATTTCAGGAGGAGTGAGAATATTCAAGGCAGCCAAAAGAAATAAAGAAAATTATATCTATCTTTAGCTTTATTTCATACGTTTGTCGACGTTTCGGCCGATATTCCGGCCTACATCAGGACCTTAAAAATGATAAAATACACACAAGATTACAATTATAGTACATCACGCTACATTTCTTTTTCTTACACAGTCTTTCTTTATTTATTTATTTTTTTTTTTTTTTTTACAACACATTGATGATTAATCTCGTCCTCTCTCGGTTAAAAAATTTCTTTTTCTTTTTTTTTCCTTACAATTATATATCTAAGTGGCTTGGTTGGAGAATAAGATGTTATGATAATAATTTAACATTGTCATCACATCTTATTTTCCAACCAAGCCACTTAGATATATAATTGTAAGGAAAAAAAGAAATGTAGCGTGATGTACTATAATTGTAATCTTGTGTGTTATTTTATGTTATTGTGTTTTATAATTTTTAAGGTCATGATGAAGGCCGGAATATCGGCCGAAACGTCGACAAACTTATGAAATAAAGCTAAAGATAGATTTAATTTTCTTTATTGCTTTTAGCTGCCTTGAATATCCTCACTACTTGTATATTATACTAAAATAACGCTGGCCTGAAGATGTAATGATGACGCAATCGATCGCCAATAGTGTAAATTAAAATACTTATATTTTTACGTGGAAGTATCAAAAGATGTGTCATTTTTTGAGATTTTCTGTTAGAAATGTAGTATATACTGCAAATGTGTATGTATTGCATGTCCTGAGAAAGGGAATATGTGCCTTTCGAATCTTGGAAGCTTCTGAAGTGCGTTAAACAGTTTTTCTCGATTATCTCGAAACTCTAATTTTGGCACCTTCTTACCCCCTTTGGCACTTCGCTTCAAAACTTAATTACTTTATTTTATTTCGTTATTTATAACAATTCATTGTGCGGTTCCTTTGTAGCTGGAAGTATTGTTGAGTGGAAGCCAAAAAAAAACACCTGGCACCACTTTAATAAAATACATTTGATTGCCGAAAATGTTTTGAAGTTCCGTCTCTACAAATTAATTTTTACCTAAGAACTTTATACATGCCATCGTTGTGTAATTTCGCTCTGACAAAGGTCGTGAATAGCGACCGAAACGTTGGCGGCTCTACAGGCTCTGCTTCCATTGCAGATAACTCAATTAATAAAAGTTTCAAAGTGAAATTTGTTCCAAATACAAAAACTCTTTTTATTATAGAAATAAATATGAGGTGAGAGGGTGGTGGTCATTGCTAGCTGGCTTGATAGTTATAGAGTTATATAGCCACGTAAATATTATAATAAATTGTAAATTTATGTTAGAAAAAAAAAGAGAAAACACTTTGCTATCAGATGCTATAAAATATAACAAGATCAATCGCGAGTTCCTTTCTCTCTCTCTCTCTCTCTCTCTCCTTTCTATAAATTTATTCTTATGGAGAAATAATAAATCTGGTGTAACTAAGAGCACAATGATTAGAGGAAGAAAAAAGAGAGAAAATTTATTTCTCTGGCTTTTCTTTAGGTTTTTTTTTTTTTTTTTTTTTTGGGCCATTTAGAACCCGTCTCTATTTATTCTAGAGTCAGCACTTGCAGTAGCAGGGCGTTAAGCGGTAAAATTGCGGGAAGATGGTTTTTCGCAAATATCTCGAAAACTATGAGGTTTTCCGCAAAAATGCATCTATACAAAAATAATCGAAATTAAATTACAAACAAAAATGGTCTAGTACATAATCACGCTAAAGTGAACGGTTCGGGAGATATAGAGGGCTAAAATTTGTAATTAATATGAAAGGAGACACTGATATAGAGAAATATTTATATCTTGTTACCATGACAACCATTGTTAGAATTACAAATTTTACCCCTCTATTTCTCCCGAACCGTTCACTTTAGCGTGATTATGTACTAGACCATTTTTGTTTGTAATTTAATTTCGATTATTTTTGTATAGATGAATTTTTGTAGAAAACCGCATAGTTTTCGAGATATTTGCGAAAAACCATCTTCCCGCAACTTTACCACTAAACGCCCCGGTACTAGAAGTGCTGACTCTAGAGAATCTTTCCATCACTAAAATGCAACCTATTCTGAAAATATTAGCCTTCAGAAAACTCTTGCCCATTTTCGTCGCCAGCTCTCCGTCTAGTAGGACAAATTTTTTTTTCAAGCTAAACAATCAGGCCATTTTTTCAAGACATTTTTCTGGAGCCAAATATGTTGGCAAAAATAGTTTGAAAAATGCCCTAGTATAAAACGGGCTTTAGTTAAAGAGAATTTTTTTTTTTTAGAAACAAAGTGCATATATGAAGAGGAAGCTTTTTAATTACCTATTGTGAATTTTAATTTCAAAATTTGTAATATAAGCAATAAGGTGCTGGCCAAAATGTTTCGGTGGAAACCACGGCCTTATAATAACGTGTGATGAAAATGAATTCACCGAAACCTCAGATTAACCGGCCAAATGGATACCAGGCCAGGGTCTCTGTTCCGACCAGGACTTTACTCAAGAAGATTTTGAGACAATTAAGGTGCGCGTCTCGAAAAGCCGTTAGAACACGATTGACTACCGAGTTACTCAAGGCGGCAAGAGATGGCGTTAGTTTTTCCCATAGGAATACAAGGGATTTATTCCATTTCATTTTAAAGATTCCAGCTAATTAATTAAGGGTAGAAAATTAATTATTTCTTAACACAATGATTACTAATTTAATTATCTACAAGATATAGAGCGAATTTTTTAAAAATATCTTTTATTTAATGCGATTAATCTAAAAAAAAATTTTTTTTTCGAAAATCAAAAAAAGGGCTTCTATAAGTTGTAGTATTTTAAATAGCTTTAATTTAAAAAAAAAAATTTGAGGTCGATAGCTTCAAAATTGTGGCCGCTGGAAAGTCCCAAAATTAGCACCCCGAGACATCTCGCGCACCTTAAGAGAGAGGGCGTGTCGTGTAGATAGCCACACGCGTGCTGACCACTCAAATAAATAAATCGCAAAGAGTAATTAAGACCCGTCCTATTGATGCTAATTGATTGCGTTTTGTTCGCTTTTGCTTCTCCCTCTCTGAGGGGCGCCCTTTCGTAAACTGAGTGGGATGATTCACGTGTCTTTGTGTATTACACATGTTCAACCAAGTCGCTATTAAATCATCCTTCGATCACGACAAGTGTCTGCAAATGTGTGCAATTTTATTGGGCTGGGTGCAAATAAAAAACGAATTTCAAGCCTCCTTTTACTTGTTGAAAATAAAAATAAAAAAGAAGACGAATCTTTCTTCCCATCGAGATTTATTAATTAAGCAACAACAACACGAAGAGAGAAAGACGTATGCATAACAAGTTGTAACGATATTTGGGTGATTTCAATTCAAATTATTCATAATGTTGTTATTTTTGGTGTTACTCAACCACCGAGATCCTGGTGATTGGTAACGAGATGAAAATAAACGTGTGATAGACATGACTACAGTGTAAAAAAATTTTAGTGATTTTACAATTGTGTAGGAAATTTTCTTAAGCAAAAACATACTAAATTTAGTAAGACTTTTCAAAAACCATTTACAAATGTATTGTAATTTTAGAAAGACATTTGAAAATTAGAGTGCAATTTTGATGTAATTTTAAAATTTCTAAACTGCTTTCGAAAAAAAATACAATTTTTAACGAAAATTACCATACAATGTATGTAAAATTACAAAACATACTCTATTTTTCGAAGAAAATTGTAATTTTAAAATGTTTTTACTTTCTCTTACCTCTATATATATGTTAATATATATAGAGAGAAAGTATTGGATTCATGTCAAAAATTCGATGTCGAGATTTTGATGGATATACACGTTTTGAGGTCCCCTGAATCCAAAAAAGTGATTTTCGCGACATGGTCTGTGTGTCTGCGTTCAATTTACAGGGTGGCTACAGAGAAATGATTTGAAATTTTCCTGATAATTCCAGGTTTTTAAGGTTTTCCAGGTCTGTAGCCACCCTGATTTAAAGCATGAAGAAATTGAGCAACGCGGTTTAAATTTTATATTAAAGTTAAACACTCTTCTAAAGAGTGAAAATAAGCTTTTAAACAAAAACTACTAGTACTTTACTGATGCACTTTTGTAGTTTTTTTTTTTTTTTTTTTTTTTTTTCGATTTTCTCAAAATTCGATACAACGATTTTTATTAAAATTCAAAAATCAACTATTTTTTAGATGCTCTTTCAAATGTATACCAGTATTCTCATTTTAGCATTGAAATTGTTTGAAGCTCACTTTACTCTTGTACTTCATATAGGAGATAGGAGAAATGGTTGTCATGGTAACAAATTATAAATATTTTCACATGTTTATAAATTTGACACCTTTGAATTCTAAAATAAGGGCGGGAACTAAATATATGTCGACACGAAAAATCTGGTGCGACCAGTCACACCAGATTTTTCGTTGTAAATATTTAAACACATGAATTTGTAAATTTAGTAGATAAATGCATAGTAGTTATCATTTATTTATTTATTTATAAATACACCTTTTCACCGCAACTGGAACTCCGAGAGAACATATAAATTTATATAAGGGTTCAGGAAGGAAGGGCTTTGGCGGTCACCAATCAGTTATGGGGAATGTGGAGGAGAAGCGACTTGAGAGGAATTCAAGAGAAAATAAAAATTTATGAATCATTGGTGTATTCAATAAAAGCCTATGGATTGGAAACGTGGGGGTGGAGGAAGGCGGAGGAGATGGAGCGGATCTTGGGGAGATATGTGAAAGGAATTTTGGGAATAGCTAGGAACACACCTAGCTATATGTGGCAGATGGAAACAGGAGTTTCGAGTGTGGAGGCGCGAAATTTCGTAACTATGGCAAGGAAAGTTTTAAGGATAATGTCTATGGAAGATGATTGATGGCCAAAGATGTGTCTCCGATAATGTGCAAGAAACATCCTAAACAAAAACCCATCCAGCTGGGGAAAGGAAATGATGAAAGCAATGGAGGAAGTCGGTAGTCCGGGAATAATTAAAATGATCCAGAAAAATAGAGACAGTGAAGACATAGCGAGAGAGTTAGAAAAGGCAGCACAAAAGAAGATCGAGCAAGAGCTACAGAGAAATTAGGCAAGAATAGATAAGTCGTCGTATTGCCAATATTACAAAAAAAAAATAATAAAACAAGTATAGGAATTGAGAATTATTTGTTGGACGGGAGGTGGTCAAACAGAAAGAGGGAGTTATGGACGAGAATGAGAATGGGAGGTAGTAGAAAATGGGAAAATATTAATAAGTGTAGACTCTGTGAGGAAGAAGAGGAATCATTAAAACATATTATGGAGTGCAGAGCAGTGTTTGAGAACGGATCAGGAGACGCTCTGAGTTGGAGAAGAAGAAGCAGAAGTGTTGTGGGGAATGTGGGATGGGAGTGTAAATTGAAGGACAATATACAGGAAGAAATGGTGGTGGTATGGCAGGAATGGGAGAGAAGAATAGACGTTACAAAAAAAAATGAATTTCGCTTAAATATTGTAAATATTGTAATTTTTAAAATTTTGTAAAGAAAAAAAAAAAAAAAAAATTAAAATTGTATATAGAGCCCCAAACCTGAGAAGGGAGGGGTGGAAGTCAAATAAATAAATTTGTAAATTTAGTATTCCAAAAATTAAGATTTTTTTACAGTGTAGTTTCTGCTAGTATAATATTAGAATCCAAAAGATAAAAATCTGGTGTGACTGGCGCACAGCAAACAACTTTCTCTTACCTTCGGTAATCGAAAGTTGTGTTCTGTGCTTGTCACACCAGATTTTTTGTGTCGACATGTATTTAGTTTCCGACAGTAGGGTACAATTGAATTCAAGATGTAAAATTTATAAAATATTTATATTTTGTTACCATGGCAACCATTTCTCCTATCTTTTCTATGGAGTACAAGAGTAAAGTGGTCTTCAGAAGATTTCAATCACAAAATGAGAATATACATTTTATTGAAGATCTAAAAAATAATTGATTTTTGAATTTTAAAAAAAATCGTTGGAGCAAATTTTGAGAAAATCGAAAAAAACTGAAAAAGTACATCAGTAAAGTACTAGTACTTTTTGGCCGATTTTGTTCAAAAGCTTCGTGTCACGTCCCATGGGGGTGCCTAACTTAAATATAAAATTTCAACCTCCTAGCTCTTTTCGTTCTTGAGATATTTTGTTCACAGACAGACAGACAGACACACAGACAGACAGACACACAGACAGACCATGTCGCGAAAACCACTTTTTTGGATTCAGGGGACCTCAAAACGTGAAGATCCATCAAAATCTCGACATCGAATTTTTGACATGAATCCAATACTTTCTCTCTATATATATATTACATATATACATAGGTAAGAGAAAGTAAAATTTAATATAAACAGGAAAATATTTAAATTTCGGCAATCATTTCTCATATCTTTCTTTTCAGTGACGTATTAAAAGTAAAGTGTGCTTCAATAATACCTATTATATTAAAACCCCTAAATGGCCTCGGCAGCAGAAAAGGGCAAAATTAAAAAGAAAATTTAAAAATTTTGGAATCTGATTCATAATAAAAGAATTTTTTTTCCAGCTATTATTATAAATAAATGGCCTAAAAAAGAAAAGTTATTATTTGATTGGGTCATTAAGCAGCTTCTTTAAAAGGTTAAACAAAAACCCAACAATTCCAGTGCATTTTTACAAATCGCCCATTCCTTGTTCATCTTTTAAAATAAATCCACGAACAAAACATAAACCAAAAGCGTTTAAAACCAAATATGGTAATAAATAAGAAAACGATGGAATGAGAGCGAGCGAGTGAAAAAAATTGAATTATATTCGGGATCACAACAGAGAGAACTTTTGCTTTATTCTTACCAGCCAACCAAGTAGGCTATTAACATATTTAAGAGGAAAAATAGTCGAGAGAATAAGACTTGCTTAATTAATAATAATACTTGAATATAGGTCCAAATTTCAGTCCAATTATTTGATAACGTCACTTCAATTTTGTTTTTTTTTTTTTTATTTTATTTTAACGCAGGTTTTATGTTTATGACCCATTGTAACGAATTTTTCAATGCGTTTATTTTTAAGTGAATTAAATTCATAAGAGATTATTGGGACATCGAGCTATAATTTGTTTAATGACTTATTAAAAAATTATCGTAATTAATTTTTTTGTTATCAATCAAATACAAAAAAACAATCTGTCCCAATAATCTTTAATTTTTTTTTAATTTAAAAATGAATTTATTGTTATTATTAATCACATATTAATTAAGAAATTTTTAAAATAAGCTTAAAAATCAACTGTCAAATTAGTTCAGCATTCTTGCAATAGATGGCAGGCTAGTCTAACAGCCGATATAGTATTATATTCTTATGACGAAACAACAATGTATATGCCTATAACACTGACTAACTCTGTGCAATTTTTATTTCAATCGTAAGACCAATATTTCTTTTATTTTACAAAATATTTTGATTTGTGTTTGATAATTGTGTACAATCAATTTTTACTTTCTCTTACCTATGTATATATGTAATATATATATAGAGAGAAAGTATTGGATTCATGTCAAAAATTCGATGTCGAGATTTTGATGGATCTTCACGTTTTGAGGTCCCCTGAATCCAAAAAAGTGGTTTTCGCGACATGGTCTGTCTGTCTGTGTGTGTGTGTGTGTGTGTGTGTGGGGTGTGTGTTCAATTTTAAGCATGAAGGAATTGAGCTACGAGGTTGAAATTTTATATTTAAGATAAACACCCCCCGGGACCGGAAAAATAAGCTTTTAATCAAAATCGGCCAAAGAGTACTAGTACTTTACTGATGTACTTTTTCAGTTTTTTTCGATTTTCTCAAAATTTGCTCCAACGATTTTTTTTTAAAATTCAAAAATCAATTATTTTTTAGATGCTCTTTAAAATGTATATTCTCATTTTGCGATTGAAATCTTCTGAAGACCACTTTACTCTTGTATTTCATAGGGAAGATAGGAGAAATGGTTGCCATGGTAACAAAATATAAATATTTTCCCATACTTATAAATTTTACATCTGAATTCAAATGTTCCGTACTGTCGGGAACTAAATATATGTCGACACAAAAAATCTGGTGTGACAAGCACAGTGCACAACTTTCGATTACCGAAGGTAAGAGAAAGTTGTGTGCTGTGCGCCAGTCACACCAGATTTTTTATATATACATTGTTAATGTTATATGTATATTTCCAGTATGGACTGAAGATGGTTCTTAAATAAAAGGAACCGAAACGTCTCCGGTGATTGAGTCTGCATACAGAGTCTATTTATTGGCTGCTCCTGCCCATAATTATCCATCGATATAGTATTAGCCTATATCTGGCCTACATTTATATATTTTTATGCTTTTATAAAAGATACATAATATATAATAACATTTATAAAGTATTTATTGTTAAAAGATCAATGAAAATCAACCAAATGCATTAAATATTATTAGCTTCCATTCTGACATCTCTTGGCAAATTTTTGAATTACTTGATTTTTTGGGCATACTTTTTATGACACACAACGCCATCTTAGCGGGAAAAACATGCGTAACACCTTCGCTTGCGTTCCCCATTAATTAAGGAAAAGTAAGGATCCGCCGATTGCTAGTTTCATTATAAACATTTAAACAATTTAAAATGAATTTTATTAGCGTAATCATTCTTCTCTCTCTCAAGGTCATAGAATTTGAATTAATTTAAACATAATCGATCAATTGGACAGACAAATCGTGATTATTGATTTTATTAGTTTGATAATCTTTTTATTATTTTGAACCTGAGAGAAGAAGAGTTGCGAAGTAGGAAAAAAATTATTTTATTTACATCTGACATTTATTTATTTTATTTATCTCTATATCTTCTAAATTTATTTGCATTTGATGTGTGTGTTGTTAGACATTCAATGAAAAAATTTAACAAATTTTATTTTGCTATTAAACAAAAATCACGTTTATAAATTTATTAGCCCGGGGGGGGGGGGGGGGGGGGGGAAAAAAAAAAATTCCAAAAAGAAATATGCAGCCAAAATTATTTCTTTTATTGCCTGACTGACGTTTCGACCACTGGACTAAGCCATCTTCAGAGCCGGAGGCGAGAATAAATTAAATTTGAATTTCATTTTTCATTCAAAATTCAAATTTAATCTCCAGGCTCTGAAGATGGCCTAGTCCAGTGGTCGAAACGTCAGTCAGGCAATAAAAGAAATAATTTTGACTGCATATTTCTTTTTGAATTTTTTTTTTTTTACTAAATTTATATTTTTTAGCGTTAAACATTTTTGTTTTTGTATTAATTTACAAAATAGTTGAGGGGGGGGGGGCATCATATGATTAAATCTTTTTAAGGGAGGCGTAAAGTTGGGAAACCACTGCCTTAAATTGAACACACACAGACAGACAGACAGACCATGTCGCGAAAACCACTTTTTTGGATTCAGGGGACCTCAAAACGTGTAAATCCTTCAAAATCTCGACATCGAACTTTTGAATACTCTATATAATAGTATATATATATAGGTAAGAGAAAGTAAAATTTCTTGGATATGTTGATAGACGAATAAAAGGGGTCGTTATCTTTTTGAAGATGGAAGAACAAACAGCAACGGAACTCAATTTCTATTCGAGAAACGTCGGACCCCCCAGGGACTTGGTCTCTTGAGGGTTTATAAATTCACACGTGAAAAAGCGAACGCGCGCGCGCTTGTTAAAGGGGCTCCGTTCCGTAGTCGCTCGCATTCCAGTCGACGACAACTAATTGGAAATTTGTGTTTGTTAAAATGTCTCTAAGGATAATAATTCAAAATCATTGCGAATGACACAAATGACGGTGGATAAATCGCATAAAACAAACGCGCTCCTTAATCCCGAAGCCCAGCAGCAGCAGCAGGTACATACATAACTCGGAACTGGTACTCATTTGTTGTTGAAAACAAAACAAAAACAAAAACAAAACTGAGGCTCCCAAAGGTTTCGTCATTCATTTCTTGTTCTTCTTCATCAAGGAAGGAGGTCGTCGTGTCGTCAGGTCTTGGGAAGAAGTGTCTTCATGACCGGCTCAACCTGAAAGGCAAGCTTGCGCGAGAGCGGATCAATCATAGCGAGTGCATATTGCATAAACATCACGCATTAACTCTGTCAATATTATAACTCACTTTATTTTTAATATTTACCATTTATTTTCTGATACACTTTTATAGTCATCACAAAAATTTTGTAATTACCAGCCTATTTTAAAGTGGAACTTTTATTTGATGGCCTCAAATTTATTCGCTCTTCTATCAGCATGTCGCGTTACAAGCAGACGTCACAAGCCGTGACGACAAAAATAGGAAAGTTGAAATTTAATATATATGACGAATTATAAAAAAAAATTGTGAGATTTAATTATTCAATTTTTAAATAGATAAAATATAATTTTTAAAATAATTTAAAATGATTTAAATACTAAATAAATATTGTTCTCAGTTTTTAACACGCGTCTATTGATTTCCCATTTTCCAATTATTAAGTTAAGATTAAAAACGCGATTTTAATACCCTTAATTGAATAATTTTCTGAAAATTTTCAGTTAAACGCCTACGATCCGAAAAAAAAAAGTTTCACTTGCATCGTGGTTTCATAAAACCACACAATGATTTATTTTTTTTTTTTTTTTTTTTGTATAGGAATCTCAATGTAAACTTTACAAGAATTAAAGCATAGATTTGGTAAATGGCGAAAACATTGGTGGGCCTGACAAGAAGAAAGTGTCAGTAAGAAATCGTCAGAAACAAAATCTCTGGATGGGTGATCAGAGGAAGAAGTCAAATTTTCTACTACTATATATTTTTACTGCACTGTAAAAAAAATTTTTCTTGATTTTGTAGGAAGCAAATTTCATAAATAAAAAACATACTAAATTAAGTTAAGTGTTTGATAAAAACAAATGTGTTGTAATTTTCGAAAACCGTTTGAAAATTAAAGTGCAATTCAGGGATATTCTCTAAAAATAGGCGTTAAAATTTTAAATAAATAAATGGGTGTTAAAAGTGATGTAAAAACAATCAGCGTTAAAAAAATGCTATTCTCTAAACAAAGTTTTAACAGCGACGTTAACATGTTGCTTTTAATTAAATTTAAGGATTGCGGTGTGGGTTTCGAAGTGAAACAGGTTAACAACCCGAAATAGGCCCTATATCGAGTATTTAAATTTGTTTTAATACTTTTTTAACCTCGTGAAACTCACATAACTACAACCTTTGTTCAAAATGTTGCCTTGATTTCAAAGCTATCAAAATCATAATTTTTATTTTAAACACGACGTTAAAATATTAAAGGCACCCCCAAGACATGACATTAATTTTTAACACTACTACTACTACTAAATGTTAACGCTTTGACTTTGAAGTTTTTCTTTACAGAATAGCTATTTGAGGCAAGGAAGTGATTTTGAATAGCATTTTTTTAACGCTGATTGTTTTTACATTACTTTCTAACACCCATTTGTTTATTTTAAATTTTAACGTCTGTTTTTAGAGAATGAACGTGTATGTGTGGTAATTTTAGAATTCCCAAACTGCTTTCGAAAAAAATACAATTTTTAACGAAAATTACTAAGTACGTAAATTACAATACATACTCATTTTTCGAAGAAAATTGTAATTTGGCCATAGAATCCAAAATATGTAATAATATAGAGGGAGTTTCATTTAAAAACATAACAGTTAACTTTGATATGGATCACCCTGTAGAAGATTCAACAAACTTTAAAAATGTCCGTTAATAAGCCCACAATCTTCCGTCCACGCACTATTGGCCCACCCGGTATATTTGAAATACATAATTCGTATTTTGTATCTCGTTACTCAAAATCGAGTAACTTACTCATCTCTGATAAAAGTGCGAAATTTCATTTTGAGCTAATTATTAATTGAGATCTAGGGAAAAAAACATTTTTCATTTTGTTTCAGGTTTTTATTTATTTGATTAAAAAAAAAAAAAAAAAAAAAACCGGAAGGTGTAAATTATTCGCGTCACAAGTCAAATAGTATAGAATTTTTTTCCACCTTTCTGCTTGTCTTAAATATAAATGATCCCTCCCCCTCCACCCCCCCCGCCCGTTCTTTCTTAATAGTTTGTGATTTATTTTTTGTAATAGAAAATAATTGCTCCTCTCTTAATTATCACAGACTCTTCTCTTTTTTTTTTTTAGATGAATTGTCAATTACAATTTCAAATTGATCTTTATGACAGGTTTCTTCTTTTTAAATTGTGTATTGTTTTCAAATGGCGTAGCGTTTTTATTTTAAATCACTCCCAATTGAACAGTAAATCTGTATAACATCCTACTTGACTAGAATACAGTCAATTTTCAGAGATGCCTAACTAAACCAGTTCACTCACTAGTGCTTCAAGAAATTAAGGGGCTTCAGGAGGGCGCACTGAATCTTTAGTCCGAAACTACTGAGGCATTTTAAAGTATTTTTTAGGCTTTTTTTTTAATGATTTAAATTCATGAGCATTTCACATAATAGAATGTTTTGTTTTTACTTTCTCTTACCTCTATATATATGTTAATATATATAGAGAGAGAAAGTATTGGTTTCATGTCAAAAATTCGATGTCGAGATTTTGATGGATCTACACGTTTTGAGGTCCCCTGAATCTAAAAAAGTGGTTTTCGCGACATGGTCTGTCTGTCTGTCTGTGTGTCTGTGTGTCTGTGAACAAAATATCTCAAGAACGAAAAGAGCTAGCAAGTTGAAATTTTATATTTAAGTTAGGCACCCCCATGGGACGTGACACGAAGCTTTTGAACAAAATCGACCAAAGAGTACTAGTACTTTACTGATGTACTTTTTCAGTTTTTTTCGATTTTTTCTAAATTTGCTCCAACGATTTTTTTTTAAATTCAAAAATCAATTATTTTTTAGATCCTCTTTAAAATGTATATTCTCATTTTGGGATTGAAATCTTCTGAAGACCACTTTACTCTTGTTCTCCATAGAAAAGATAGGAGAAATGGTTGCCATGGTAACAAAATATAAATATTTTGCCATACTTATAAATTTTACATCTTGAAAATCGAATGTATCGTACTGTCGGAAACTAAATACATGTCGACACAAAAAATCTGGTGTGACAAGCACAGAACACAACTTTCGATTACCGAAGGTAAGAGAAAGTTGTGTGCTGTGCGCCAGTCACACCAGATTTTTTAAATACGTTTAATTAAAAAATATTTTTATTTTATTATACTGGTATATTTATAGAAAATGCAAAAAATCTATTAAGAAAATTATAATTTTTTGTTTTAATCTAAAAATGTAAAAATCATTAATATTCAACCTATAATAATTAAATAAATTGGGGATAAAGTCAAAAAAATATTTCGTATTTATTTAAAAATTAATGGCCAAATAGTTCAGTACTCTTGCAAAAGATGGCAGACTAGCCTAACAGCCGGCATTATCAGATCACTTATAAGCCTATATTATTTTATATTTGCATGCTGTTATAAATTATAAATTCCCGAGTAAAAATGATTTAAAATGTTCGAGGGATCCACACGCCAGCAGCAGGTCTGTATAGTGAACCTTGAGAAACACATAGGGATACACAAGCCCGCACCAGGGGCACACTTCTAGTCACTTTAGATTTACTATGTGTACCTGGCGTGAACATGTATATCCCTGTGTCCCTCAAGGTTCACTATGCAGACCTGCTGCGGGCGTGTGGATCCCTCGATCAATTTTAATCATTTTTACTCGGGCTATTCATTATTAAAAGATCAACGAAAATCAAACAAATACATGATATTAAATATAAGTTGCCCATGGGGCTTGGAGTAGTTGGTAGCGTGCTAACCTCGTATACCAAACGTCGCGGGTTCGGACCCCAGGCAGTCCGATGATTTTATTTAAGGGATTTGAATACCAAATGGCTTAAATAGAAATGCCTGGACCCCCAATAGATATATTAAACATACGAGTATCGTAAAAGTCTTAAATGGCCTAAGTTGCCGAAAAGACTGTGTGAATGTGAATGAGTAAAAAGTGTGAATGTTTAAAAAAAAAAAAAGTTTCTGTCAGGGTGTGTGTTCAAATCTATTTCGTCACAAAAAATCCGGTAAACAAGTGCAGAATGCAACTTTAAATTACTGAAAGTAAGAGAAATTCGGGTGCTGTACAACCAATCACACCAGATCAGCCCTTCAGACAAATTTCTCTGGATTCTTGTATCTTATAGGCTTGATTCCCGTCCTAAAAAAAAAAATTGCATTAGTCTTGGTAATCAGTTACAAGTTAAATTAATTGAAAGAATTCCTATTTACCTTAAGATTTTCTCTCTTCAAGTTTTGACACTCACTAAAACTAAACACTCTTCTTCTTCTTCTTCTGGAAGTGATCCTACCTAGCCTAACACAAAATACAAAGACAATGGAGAGAGTATTTGTAACCCCGTCCCCACCATCAGATCGGTGGAGCCCTCGGGTCTGTCCCTAGCCTCAAGGATTGCAATTTGCACCCTCCAGGCTATTCCTGGAGAAACGGCAACCCTTCCCTGACTCGCTTTACTCACAGAGCCACCTCAAACCCGCCCTCAAAGATACAAAAACATATCAGACTCACGAATGCGACGTCTTTTCGCAAAACACAAGAACACTTGAGAACCTGGGCTTCGATCTGACCGCATCTCCTCATGAACAGTTCATGGAAGAGATCAACGAGAAGATTTTATTTTAGTTCTCCTAAATTAAAAACAAATCAAGGGATCCTAACAAAACGAACTAGCTACAAGATTAGAGAAGACACCTGAGGCTAACAACAACAACAACAAAGCCCTAAAATGAAAGAATTCTCGTTGATTTATCCACTATTAGATTCACGAGGAGGAGCTACAGGTTCAAAAAAAATCCCGCTCGTTGGCATGGTGCACCCTCTACATTTAAGGTGTAAAAATAAATTTTCTAAATTATAAATAAAATTAAAAACTCACTTTAATATTCTTGCCCCATGCATATTCTTTCTACCTTTGTTCTGCTCTGTTGACTCTCGGAGGTCTGTAACAAAAGAGAAAAACAAAGGAATTAGAATATATCTTGGGATTTATGTGTGTAGAGTCCAAGGGCGGATCCAGAGGTGTTTCTCGGGGGGGGGTAATCTGGTGTGACTCGTCGCATAGCACACTATTTTTTTTTTAATTTCGGTAATTTAAAAGCGCATTCTGTATTTGTTTGCCAGAATATAAATACACATCAAATTTTTAAGTATTAATTTTAAAAATTTTACATTAAAAATAAATTTTTTCGCGAAAAAAAGGTATTTTTTTCGAATCTCGGGGGGGTAATTACCCCCCTTTACCCCCCCCCCCTTGTATCCGCCCTTGGTAGAGTCTAGAGAATAAAATATTCACCTCCTGAAGGGTTGACGGTCGCTCGAAGCTCCTTGCCTGCTTCAGCTTCTCAACTCGAATCACTTATGCACTGAACAGACACAAAATCTGCAAAAGAGAAAGAACATCTTTAAGAATCACTTCTCAATTGATACAAATAATGTCTAAATATACAAACAGTCTTAAAATTCAAGTTTTTAACTTTGAAATTAAAAAAGAAAAAAAAACAATCTAATCTATCATTAATAAATTTTTCAGAAATTTTGTCAAAAAATAAGAATAAAAAAAAAAAAAATCGGACAATTCGTCGCGAAGTTATGGCTACTTGAAAAAAAAAAATAACCTATCTTCTGATCGGCCGAATAAAAAAAAAATTGTAAAAAATCACAGTTATTTCGAGGGGTAGAAAATAATGCCCAAGTTTCTGCGAAATCGGAGATGCAAAGTTCATCGGTAGAACGAGTTGGCATGGAATGCCCCATATATCCCCCCCCTTTAATTCTGTGGGAATGAAGTTTGCATCTCTTTGAATTCAATTTTTTGTTATTTATTCACTTTATACATTTCTTTTTTTTTTATATTTATTTATTTCAAGTTAATTTAAGGTCTTTTATGGCACCGGAGGCTATTTAGATTTCATCAATATTTATTTAGCTAATTCGATTTATATAAAATTTAAACATATAAGACGAGATGCGAACTTCTGACCCCTAGCACAATTGGCAACATCACTACGATCTGTGCAAAGCCCCAGGGGTTGTCAAGGAGAAATTGTTCTCTGAAGAATGCACGGGTTTCAGTAGAAACACCGTTATGGGTAAGATTTATTAACTTTCAATTAAGGAGAAAATTCTATGTTTATGGGAGAATTGGAAATCTTCAAACATTAATTCCGCCCCAGTAATAAGAAATTTTAGAATGACATTAAAATGTTCCTATGCCAGGATTCTATTTGCTAAATATTCAATATAAATTATAACTCAAACGGAATGGACTTATTTTTTAGTAAAATAATTAATATCTTTAAGCATTAAAGGGGTAGGAGCATTAACCCCCCTAATCAGGGGGCGGTAATGCCTTCATACCTCCCCCTCTTTAAGCAAATACGAGCCTTCACCGCGAAATTATTTGAATAAATAAATAAATAATTAGTTTATTAAATCCTTATTCCACCCCTGTGTAAAAATAAATTAAACAAATATGATTTATAAAATAAATATAGGCCGAATAAAATGAATATAAAGTAAATGTAAAGGAACAAAAAAATAAAAAAGTGAACTAATTTCTTTCCCCCCCTTCCATTAGGTTATATTCTCCCTATACGCTTGGTGAAATATTTAATTTAACATAAAAAAAAAAACGTTTTTCAGTCAAATTATTTGTTTATAAACTATCATTTTTCTTTTCAACGATAAAATGCATATTAATTACCTTTAATAAGACACTCAAGAGGGTGTGTTGGCTGACGGAGTGGTCAGGGTGGGTTGCACTATATTAATAATTCACTTTTATTCACTTAAAACACAAGTTAGAGAGAGAGAGCGCCTGCCCGCTCGGCAACGCACTCGACTCGACTGATCGAGAGATTCGTCTCTCTCTTTGTTTTGGAATAAAACAGATGAAAATAACAATTCCCTTTTTATCAAACAGTAAAAAAATTCCTTTGACTTTAATCTAACTTTATTTAGAGATGGAAAAAAATGTTAACAAGTGATTTGGAATATTCCAAGGCCTTTCTTAAATAACCAACCCTTTCATCGTCCCTAACTAACCCTTAATATAATAAGATAATAATCAACGCTATTTTTTGGATTTATTTAAGGTGCAATTCCGAGCAACGCGACAGAGCGGCAGCGTCAATAGCGTCACTGCAGCCGCGGCACTGCCGTGACGTCATTGCCGCTCTGGCGGCAGTGACACTGCCCCGTTGTTCTCGATCGGCCGCTGCCGGAGCGTTGTCATAACAAAACAATAAACAAAATGGCTGACTTCAACGAAAATGAAGATGAAATATTGATAGGATTAACATTTTTTAGGTAAGGACAATAGGTCGTGTTTGTTTACTGACGCCGACATCGGAAGCCACAAGCGCGACACTGTCGCGGCTGCAGTGACGCTATTGACGCTGCCGCTCTGTCGCGTTGCTCGGAATTCCACCTTAAGAGTCAATTTAAAATAAAATAAATTAAAATTTATTTTTTTTCCATTTTTCAACCCCAAATCCAAACTTCTTCACTTCTTTTCTCTTCTCTATCCATATAAATACCAAAAAATCGAAAATTTAAATTTAATATATGTGATTAATTATAGAGTATTAATTGTGAGATTTAATTATTCAATTTTTAATTTTAATTACCTATATCTATATTATATTTTTTTACTTTTGCTACCAAAGACAAATTCTGGCCCTCGGGGCTTGGTGTAGAGGTTAGCGTACTAACCTCGTATACCAAAAGTCTCGGGTTCGGACCCCAGGCAGTCCGATGATTTTATTTAAATAAATAAGAATGCCTGGACCCAAAATATATATAATTAATAATACAACGGTTATCGTTTAAAGTCTTATATGGTCTGAGTTGCCGAAAAGAAAGTGTGAATGTGTGTGTGAGTGTGAATGAGAAAAAAGGGTGAATGTTAAAAAAAAAAAAATAGTACTGGGCAGATATTCATGGAGTTTTTTTTTTTTAATGGGTAGATAATTTTCCGGGAATGGTTTAGCCTATCATTATGTCGAATTAGGGGTCCACACTCCATTTTAAGGTTTTTTTTTTTTTTTTTTTTTTTTTTTTAAACATTCACACTTTTTTCTCATTCACACTCACACTCACACACACATTCACACTGTCTTTTCGGCAGCTCAGGCCATATAAAACATTTACGATAACCGTTATTTATGAATTTATATATATTAGGGTCCAGGCATTTTTATTTAAGCCATCTGGTATCCAGATGGCTTAAATAAATCATCGGACTGCCTGGGGTCCGAACCCGCGACGTTTGGTATATGAGGTTAGCACGCTAACCTCTACACCACGCCCCGTGGGCGTTTTAAGGGGTTCACAAATCCTTACTGTATGAACAATTAAAGCTAATTAATTATAATAATGAAATAATTAAATCTATCAAATGAAAATTAATAAAAATTGTTATTTAATATTTAATGAAATTTTCTTTTTTTTTTTTGACTGATTTTTTTTATGAATAAGAGAGTAAGTAAATGGATAAAATTCTTTTTCTCCCTAAAAGTTTTCTCACTTTTTTGATAAACTTAAAATGACGCTTCCTCGGAGGGTAAATAATTGAAAAATAATATTCGCCTTAGAAAGTTTATCTACGGAATATCTATGTAATTTTAACATATATCGAAAATTAATAATTTAGTAAATATGTACATTTTCAGAATTTTCAGAAAGCGCTTTATTTAAAATAAGATTTTTATTTGATATTTTCATAACACGGTATTCGGGTACAAAATTAATTAAAATGCATTTATCTGGACAACTCTTGGTCACAGTGACGCAACCAGGAGGAGGAGGGGGTTTCAGTTCCTTAACATCCCCCCCTTCAGGAGAGAAAAAATTCAAATTGCTATATAATTTATATTATGTACTTTTACAAATACAAAAAAAAATCTGGTGTGACTGGCGCACAGCACACAACTTTCTCTTACCTTCGGTAATCGAAAGTTGTGAACTGTGCTTGTCACACCAGATTTTTTGTGTCGACATATATTTAGTTCCCGACAGTACGGAACATTTGAATTCAGATGTAAAATTTATAAGTATGGGAAAATATTTATATTTTGTTACCATGGCAACCATTTCTCCTATCTTCCCTATGAAATACAAGAGTAAAGTGGTCTTCAGAAGATTTCAATTGCAAAATGAGAATATACATTTGAAAGAGCATCTAAAAAATAATTTATTTTTGAATTTTAAAAAAAATCGTTGGAGCAAATTTTGAGAAAATCGAAAAAAACTGAAAAAGTACATCAGTAAAGTACTAGTAATCTTTGGCCGATTTTGATTAAAAGCTTATTTTTCCGGTCCCGGGGGGTGTTTAACTTAAATATAAAATTTCAACCTCGTAGCTCAATTCCTTCATCCTTAAAATTGAACACACACCCACCCACCCACACACAGACAGACCATGTCGCGAAAACCACTTTTTTGGATTCAGGGGACCTCAAAACGTGAAGATCCATCAAAATCTCGACATCGAATTTTTGACATGAATCCAATACTTTCTCTCTATATATATATATTACATATATACATAGGTAAGAGAAAGTAAAAAAATAGTAGCCTGTCTTTTTATTTAAGAAAAGAGGTTCTTAAAAAAAGTCGATATAAATTTTTACAGGTCAATTTGGGGGGAAATATAAGATGTCTATCCTAAGTTTTCGACCCGCTCTAACGTGGAAGGGGATCAAAAACCTCAAAAACTTTGGACTTTTTTCAGATTTTCGCTTAAATCTCGTAAACTAAGCATGTATACATAAAATGAATTTGTAGACACAATATTAACCGAAATAAGGCCGGTCAAAATTAAACAAATTTTCTCAAAATAAGGATCCTCGAGGTCGAAAACTTAGGATAGGACGCCCAAATGACCTATAAAAATTTCATTAATTTCAGGAATATTTTCCAGCTACTCCCACTTCATTATATCGACTGGGCTAACTCTGTATAAAAAATAATATTAAGTTTATTTTATTTTATTTAAATAAAATTTTAACAAAATCGAAAATTGCTTATTTTTTTTATAGGCTTACGTTGTTAGCAAGGGCGGACCCAGAGGTGTTTCTCGGGGGGGGGGAGGTAATCTGGAGTGACTGGTCGCACAGCACACAATTTTTTCTTAATTCCGGTAATTTAAATCCCCCAATGGTATCCGCCCTTGCTTAGTAGTCTACTACCGAAGAAGACTATAAAGCAATAGTTGAGGGTTGTAGATGCAAAACTCACATTCTCCAATTTTTGAGTATATTGAGTTATGCATATCACCTTACGCGTATTCTAAAGCTCAAGAGGACAGTAACATTGGTTTAGACAAAAACTCACTTTATGTGCTGTAAATAAAATTTTTAAAATAGAGTTTTGATTCGTAACTCACATTATCCAAAAGCTGTTCTGCAGCAAAGTCCACATTCTCCAATTCCAACCAATCACAAAGTTTATAGTGCACCCAAAACATCATGGGATTGCTGGTCTTGGCCTTTCAATTTCAAACACTAACTAACCAATGTTTAAATATTTAGCCTATTATGTACGAAGCAAAGAGTCTTAAGGCAGATGTTTTTGCATTTTTTTTTCATAATAAAATTTACCAAAATCAATGTGTGCCTATTTTTAAAACCGAGATATTAGCTTAAGCAAACTCCAATAATTTTCTTGGTACTGGTTGTGTGGTTGTGTTCGACGATTTTGTTTTAAAACCTACATTCTCCAAAAGCGTTTGCTACAAAACTCACATTAGACCACATGTTTGGTGCAAAACTCACATTATCCGAATTTCAAAGTTAAATTCTCACAATACTGGTAATAATTTAGTAGTTTCCTTGGTTGCAGATAACTTTTAATGATATGAGGATGATATTAAAAAAAAAATTACAACAATATGACATGTTTTTCAATAACAAACACTTTTTGCGTTTTCTGTAAAGTTACCAAAAGTGGAGAGTGTGAGTTTTGCATCTACACCCCTCAGTTGTTCTCACTACTGCAAAGTTATATTTTTTTTTTTAATTTTGTTTATATTAAAATTGAATTTGTTTTTCCTTTGCTCAGGCATGTAGGGAGGGTGTCTGCCCCAGGGCAAATCCTGGCTGCGCCACTGCTTGGTCATATCCTGAGACGCTGCCCGCCAGGGCTAGTATTAAATAAATGCTATTTTTTGATTTTATTTTTTTTTTTTTTTGATTATCTCTATACTACCCTTTTCTTTTCCGTTTAAATTTCCTTTCTCAGGCAACGGTTGTCGATTAACCAACCAAGCAGTCCGTTATTAATTATCAATCGTCTTGTCCGTGAGAGAAAAACTTGTAGAACTTGATTTGTTGTTATTTTTTGTGCATATCTAAACTAATTACTTATAAATCATATCATCTTCATCCTGGAGTGTTTTTTTTTTTCTCTCTCACCTTGAAGGCGCCTTCTTCTTTCGCATTCCTTTTTATTTTTTCGATTCGAAAGCCATTCAATTGCCTTATTAGGCCCTAACGGCTGCTGCAGTTTTGACCCAAATTGCATTCAATTCAAACCTTTTTTTTTTTATTTTCAATTATTATTATTATTACGCCATTACGTTTGTCAAATTTCCATCACAAGAATTTTATTTAAAATTATTTTTCAATGTCGTTTTTAATATAAATTATAATTAAAAAAAAATGGCTATAAATTACTTTTTTTAATCATCTTATTTAGATATATTATTTTTTTTTTTTTTCATTATTATAAAGTGAAGGAAAAGAAGAATGTAGCTAACGTTTGATTCAGGACGTGTCAAAAATTAATTGCTGTTTTTACTTCTTTTATAAAATTTGCGACAAAAGAAATGAAAATTACGAAGACTTACATGAAAATACACTCAAAACAAACAGGAAACGCGTGGTGAGATATTCCGTCAAAATTAGTACTATAATTTTATCGAAAGATTTATCTAACACAGTGACGTCATTTCAGTTGGTGCTTGAGGGGGCAAAAACATTTTTATTCTCGTTTTGCCCTCAAAATTGTTTGAAGACCACTTTACTCTTGCACTCCATAGAAAAGATAGGAGAAATGGTTGCCATGGTAACAAAATATAAATATTTTCCCATACTTATAAATTTTACATCTGAATTCAAATATTCCCTACTGCCGGGAACTAAATACATGTCGACACAAAAAATCTGGTGTGACAAGCACAGTACACAACTTTCGATTACCGAAGGTAAGAGAAAGTTGCGTGCTGTGCGACAGTCACACCAGATTTTTTTTATTTCAATTATTATTATTATTATTACGCCATTACGTTTGTCAAATTTCCATCACAAGAATTCTATTTAAAATTATTTTTCAAAGTCGTTTTTAATATAAATTATATTAAAAAAAATGGCTATAAATTACTTTTTTTTAATCATATTTTTTTTTTTTTTTTCATTATTAAATACAGGAACAAGTGAAGGAAAAGAAGAATGTAACGTTTGATTCAGGACGTGTCAAAAATTAATTGCTGTTTTTACTTCTTCAACAAAATTTGCGACAAAAGAAATGAAAATTACGAAGGCTTACATGAAAATACACTCAAAACAAACAGGAAACGCGTGGTGAGATATTCCGTCAAAATTAGTACTATAATTTTATCGAAAGATTTATCTAACACAGTGACGTCATTTCAGTTGGTGCTTGAGGGGGGCAAAAAAATTTTTACTTCCAACTCTTAATTTACTATTTTCTTCTAAAACCTTTGAGGGGGCCAATACCCTCTCTGCCCCCCCCCCTCAAATGACTTCCCTGATTTTTTTTTTTTTTTTTTCTCTAATATGCTATCGGATCGTTAAGGATATTGGTTCAATATTTAACGTTCCAGAAACCGGGCATAAGTTATCTATATTACAGAATAAATGTGTTTTTATAAAATAAAATAAGTTTTATATAACAAATTTTAGTAAAACACCAGTAGACAGGCTCTTAGTTGGGATGGGTAAGATAAAGGAATTAACCCCCCCCCCCCAACCCCTAAATCTCTAAAAATAAAGAAACAAAAATATAGAGAGAAATATAGCCTAATTTGAAGAGCTGTTAGAAATTATAAATAAAAAATACGAGAGCCAAATAAAAAAAAAACAATTTATCTTTCGACGTTTCGAGCGCCAATTATGCTCTTCCTCGGGACAGTTTAATGACAATTCTTACCACTTGTTGTTCTCAATAATGCCAAGTATATTATTTAATTGACACTAGACTGTCCCGAGGAAGAGCATATTGGAGCTCGAAACGTCGAAAGATAAATTGTTTTTTTTATTTGGCTCTCGTATTTTTTTTATAATTTCTAACAGCTCTTCAAATTAGGCTATATTTCTCTCTATATTTTTAGAGATTTAGGAGGTGTGGGGGGGGGGGGGTTAATTCCTTTATCTTACCCATCCCAACTAAGAGCCGGTCTACTGGTGTTTACTAAAATTTGTTACATAAAACTTATTTTATTTTATAAATACACATTGAAATTTTGAGTGACAATTACGCTCTTCTTAGGAACAGTCTAGTGTCAATTAAATAATACACTTGGTATTATTGAGAATGTCACTACAAGCGGTAAGGATTGCCGAAGAAGAGCATAATTGTCACTCAAAACGTCGACAGATAAATTGCTTTTTATTTTTTCCATGGCTCACTCCATCCCATATATTTAATACTTAGAGCCTGTAGAGAAATTGTATATAAAAAAATTATATTATTGACAATTTATTAATTTAAATTTTTGCTACTAACAAAATCGTAAAATGTAAACAACAAAAAAAAAATCGTGTAAAAAGCACATCTCACGACTTTTGAAGAAAGTTTTGATGTGCGGTCAGTCACACCGGATTATTTATTTTATCTGAAAATTTAATTTTTTTCGGCATCTAAGGCCATTTAGACCCCATCCATATTTATTTCAAATAAATTCAATTGAAATACATTTTTTTTCGCTCGGGACGGAAAACCAATTTAATCAGCATTTATAATAATTCAATGATGATGATGATTTTTTTATCCCCCCCCCCCCCCCATTTAGTCTCTGATGACTCAATTTAATTTAATAATTAATTTCAAATTTATTTATTTGAGATCAAATTTTATATTCAAATGGCCACTTAACCGACCAACGAACGAAATTAATAAATAACTTATCTGAAAGGAGCAAATAAAATGAGCAATTATTTATGCCAGGGGAGGGAGGGGTAGGCAATAAAAGTGCCACTTAACACACACAAAAAAAGAGCAGTAGCTAAGAAATTTGATATTTTCAACACCTGCGAAATATTTCATCCATTTTTTTTTATTACATTTACGTTAGTTAAAAGAAGAGGAGGTTGTTTCGAAATTATCATATTTGTTGTTCTGGTATTAAATCATTTCTTCTTTTTGATTATAAATTCCATCTCTTATAAATCTTAAAAGAAAAAATTTGGTAATATTTTGCTTTCGTAAGGTTTTTTTTTTTGCTTAATAGCTTAATTGCACGCATCTCACGTGGTCCAGGACCTACCTACATATATCATCTGTAATGAATATGCACTTAAGATTTCTTCTCAAATTTGAAGCTTGCATCTTTAAATAAGATCTCCAAATTTGAAATAATTAAATTCAATTCAGATGGATTTTTCAGATAATTAAGTAGGCTACTTTATATTGATTGAAATCAAAGTAAAAAAAAAATAGAAAATTTAATTATATAATAAGTTTTATTATTTTTCAATTGAGAGATTTAAATATTATAATTAATTAAATTTTTCATAATGAGAGATAGAACCCAATGCTTTCCAATGTGTAAAATATAAGGATGGAAAAGGCGTTCGAAAAGTCGATTTTCGATTTTGGAATCGACTTGATATTTTTCGATTTTTCAGAATCGATTAATCATTTCTGAAAGTCGACTTTTTAAATAGTCTTGCTTAGGAGATACGCAGTAAATCAAATATTGTTTTTAAGGGGCAACGGGAGCGAAGGTGTTACGCATGTTTTCCCCGATAAGATGGCGTTGTGTGTCATAAAAAGTATGCCCAAATATCAAGTAATTCAAAAATTTGCCAGGAGATGTCAGAACGGTAGCTAATAATATTTAATGCATTTGGTTGATTTTCATTGATCTTTTAACAATAAATACTTTATAAATGTTATTATATATTATGTATCTTATATAAAAGCATAAAAATATATAAATATAGGCCAGATATAGGCCAAAAGGGAATCAGCTGTTAGACTAGCCTGCCATCTATTGCAAGAATGCTGAACTAATTTGACAGTTGATTTTTAAATAAATCATCTAAGCTTATTTTAAAAATTTCTTAATTAATATGTGATTAATAATAACAATAAATTCATTTTTAAATTAAAAAAAAAATAAAGATTATTGGGACAGATTGTTTTTTTGTATTTGCTTGATAACAAAAAAATTAATTACGATAATTTTTTAATAAGCCATTAAACAATTTATAGCTCGATGTCCCAATAATCTCTTATGAATTGAATTCATTTAAAAAAAACCGCATTGAAAAATTCCTTATAATAGTCTAGTTTTTTAAAGTACGTTTAGACGTCGCTCCTGAACCCCCTTAATATTTTTATAAATAAATATTCTATCCAGAAATTGCACGTCATATGGTGCCGAACATTAAAATAAAATATGAAAGTTGAGTATCAAAATGAAATATTAAAATAGATGAATAAAGAATGCCACATATCTTCACTAACAGATCATAGAAAGCGTGTTGATTGGTGTCTTATGTGTAGGTGTTAAAAGCAAGATGAAAGTCAATCAATGAAAACGTTACAAACTATATTATAATCGAATACTAAGAATAAAATCGAAGTCGTCCAGTGAGAATCGACTTGAAAGAGTTTCAACTCGACTCTAAAAAGTCGATTATTTTCAGTAAAAGATCGATTCTTGACTAAAGTCTCGGCGTTTCCATCCCTATTTGGAAATTGAATTTTTAACTCCTTTGCGATATTGAAGATGGAAGTCTTAACATTGAAGATGGAAGTCTTAACCAAAGGGAAGGATTCATTTTTTTTTCTTTCTTTCTTTGCTATTTATGATTATTTTCTCCGTCTCTGTCTGGAAATTATCGACGGCGGCAGCTTGGCTAATTGAATATGCCTAGGCAATAAATATAGGTGTCTCTCTCTCCTTAACATTGTAGTAGCTAGACAATAAATAGGTCTCTTGTCTCTATTAGGCCTAGCCCCTGCTGGTCCACGCCTATTCGAATAAATTGCTCTCTTGCTATTTGAAATTTAAATTAATAATTTCCTTCCACTCTATTCTAGATTGTTCGATTGATTGATATGGGCCCTTCAAGCGAAAAAATTAATTTAGACATTTTCGGATTATTATTATTATTATTTGAAATTCCTGTCGGGATCCCCGTTTATTTACTCGAGGTGCTTTCGTGCACAAAGGCACACACCTCAAACCAAACCGGCCTCTGGCCGCAGCCATCTACCGGCACCCCGTGAAGTTACATCATTTCCTATCTCTAACTCCTCCTCCTGTTTTCGTCTCTAGCTGGTGAACTAATCCTTGTTTCTGGTTCCAGCCGGCTCCTTTTATCCAACCTCTTCTATGCTCTGGAGGAGATCCTAGTTTCCCTCAGCACCGACTCCTTTCGAAGAATGCATCACTGAGAGGGAATCTTCTTTACGTCCCTTCTACAGGACGGGATGTCACAGCAACTCCCTCTCCTCGTAGAGTTGCCTGGGGGCTATTGTGGTAAGATCCTATATTCCAATCCAGGGCTTGCTTGAGGATTTGTTTACATTAAATAAAAAATTTTTATTTAATGAGAAATCAGATACCAGATGGCTTAAATAGAAATGCCTGACCCCACAATAGATATATTCTCTACAACGGTTATCTTCAAAGTTTTTTTTGGCCTCTTGGGTGCCGGAGAGTGTGTGTGAGTGTGTGTGTGTGTGAGTGTGTGTGAGAGAGAAGTGAGAATTTAAAAAAAAAAAAAAAAAAAAAAAAAAAATGAGAAATCGCGCACGCCCAGGGTTTGAACAGGGATCTTCTTTGTAGAAGCCGACACCCTTGCCCGCTACATCAGCGAGCCCCCAGACATTTTCGGAGTAAATGGCTGTTCTAATGTTAAAATGTACATTATTTACTTATTCTAAAATGTTATCTTTTTTACTTTCTCTTACCTATGTTATATGTAATATATATATAGAGAGAAAGTATTGGATTCATGTCAAAAATTCGATGTCGAGATTTTGATGGATCTTCACGTTTTGAGGTCCCCTGAATCCAAAAAAGTGGTTTTCGCGACATGGTCTGTCTGTGGGTGGGTGGGTGGGTGGGTGGGTGGGTGTGTGGGTGTGTGTGTGTGTGTGTGTTCAATTTTAAGCATGAAGGAATTGAACTATGAGGTTGAAATTTTATATTTAAGTTAAACACCCCCGGGACCGGAAAAATAAGCTTTTAATCAAAATCGGCCAAAGATTACTAGTACTTTACTGATGTACTTTTCAATTTTTTTCGATTTTCTCAAAACTTGCTCCAACGATTTTTTTTAAAATTCAAACATCAATTATTTTTTAGATGCTCTTTAAAATGTATATTCTCATTTTGCGATTGAAATCTTCTGAAGACCACTTTACTCTTGTGTTTCATAGGAAAGATAGGAAAAATGGTTGCCATGGTAACAAAATATAAATATTTTCCCATACTTATAAATTTTACATCTGAATTCAAATGTACCGTACTGTCGGGAACTAAATATATTTCGACACAAAAAATCTGGTGTGACAAGCACAGTGCACAACTTTCGATTACCGAAGGTAAGAGAAAGTTGTGTGCTGTGCGCCAGTCACACCAGATTTTTATAATTACAGCGAAAATAAAATTCAAATTGATCTAATATTATCATAATATCTGGAAGATGGAGATCGATAGGAGCAAATGATAAATATATCCAGATTTAAAGAACCTATTCTACGAATTTAGAAAAGTGGTGGAACCCTGATGGGCTGATGAATGTCCATATGGGTTGATTGGGCAAAGAGAAGAAGACAGCTTGACTAATGCAAGAGAACCAAGAGTGGGAGCAAATTTGTACTTCTAAATAGGCTAAGCTAAGAAAGCTGCAGCCTAGAGCGGCAATAAATTTAGGGGCGGCAGATTAGCAATTTATTTAAATGTAAAAATAAAGTATTTCAGACGTTAATAATATTTCCCGTACGAATTTAAGATGAAAACACCAATGAAAAAATGTATTAATCAAATATGAACTATAGAGGGAGCGGCAAATGGACTTTAGCCGATAGGCGGCATCCCCTTAAATCCGGCCCTGTATAGATAGAGATAGTGAGGAAAAGATCGTGAATGTTTTATAAAACACAAAATAAAAAAAATATATATTAATTATATCACCACTCATCGTAACAATGTGTTACTTATTACTGTACTATATTAGGGCATCTATTTTACATTTTAATGAATACATTATATTTATTTAAAATTTAATTTTATTTATTGTATAGGTAAGTTTGGTCCAGTGGAAGCTGAGAAATCATGAATAGGGATAAAAACTGTGTTCCCTGTGCAGAGGCGTACCGAGGCAGTTGAGTGCCTGGGGCAAGAGGGGGCTTATATAACACATTGTGTACCAGAGGTGAATATTGAATTTTCGGGAGGAGGAGGGGAGCGGGGTGGCGAAAATATCCACGTCCTCCATACACAAAAATATTTTTAAAAAACCTAATATCTCTGTGAGGGGCCAGGTCCTCTTAAAGACAAATTTTTTTATCAAAATTTTTCCGTTTTTCCAGGAGCTCTGAAGGCCCCCAAAGACAAATATTCATTAAATTTTTTTTCACACAAGGAAGGGATGATGGTTATATTTCATTAAAACCGAAACTGTTTCCTCAATAGAGAGTTTCATTTCGTGGAGACTAACTACCTGGCTGCTTGCTCCTTTATCCTCTTATTGTCAAATGTCAATAATTATAATCTGTAAAGCTAAAGGGTGCTGGCAGGCTAATGTCCTTAGACGCTGCTTTTTTGTTTCTCACCCTTTTGTTATTCGATTGCATTCTTGACTATAATTATCTCGCTCTCTCCTCACCTCTTAATCTATTTGAGAAATTCTTTGGCAAAAATGTTTATTTTAATCTATAAGAATTAATTCTAAGAATTTCCTTTTCACTTTCTCTAATAAAATGATTTTCATTTTCATTTTCATTTCATTTAATTTAAGAATTCCCGAGGACGAAGAAGAAAATGAATTTGCCTTTATTGATTAAGGTTTTATCTTTTGTGTCGCTTGCAGATGCCTGTGGCGGTGTGTTCGAGAGCGTGAACGGCACGATCACATCGCCCAGTTTTCCCGATTATTATCTGCCAAATAAGAATTGCATTTGGGAAATTCGAGCGCCGCCTCAACATCGAATTACTTTAAATTTCACTCACTTCGATCTTGAAGGGAACAATGTAAGTTTTTTTTTTTTTTTTTTTTTTTTTTTTTTATTTAAACTAAACTAAAACAAAAAAAAAAAAAAAATGTTTAATAAATGTTATTTTTTACATGTTTCTCTTTTTTTCTCTTTCTCTCTCTCTCTCTCTTTCTCTCTCATTATATGGATTAGTTGTATCAGGTAAGAGAAATAGAAATATTAAAATAAATAACGTAACGAGGGGGTTCCATTCAATTCGTTCGTTCGTTCATTTGACTTGACATCAAATTTGTTGATTGTTCGATGCGCTCTCTTCTAGGGAAAGCTTTTTTTGTTTGTTAAAAAATAACACTCGGGTCTCTTTCAGTGAGGGCCGAACTCATATTTAAAGATTGCCCCCCCCCCCCCCCCCAAATACACAAAAATATTGAAATTTTTCAATAGATAGGAATAGGAGGCCTTGTTCAGTCCGTTGAGAGAGAAAGGCCTATTCCTATCTATTGTTAAATCTACAGTCCTGGGTGAGTGCAAATTAATTATTAAATTTAATGATTCCTTGGGATATTTATAAATATTTTCAGAATAACGGAACCTCGGAGTCGCTTTTTTGGACACAGGATAAACAAATGGTGTGTATTTATAATTAAAAAATTATTAAAATAAATAATTTAACCACACATAGTATATGAATAGTAATAACTGTATTACAACAGTAAGATAGTAACAGTTTTATGATAAATACAGGCTATCATTGTTAGTAAATATTTACTAACATTAATTATTACTATTCATTTACTATGCGGGAGTCAAATGTTCTGAAGATGGCTGTTGGAGGTGCCGAAACAGTGTGCATATCTGTCAACAAGAACAAATAATATATTGAAGATATTTTTTTAATAATTTTTTAATCCATCTGTTTATCCTTTGTCCAAGGAAGAGACCCCGAGGGCGGGTTTCGTTTTTCTAGAGTTTTGTTTGAAAAGAGATTCAAGCAACGCTCAAATAGACTGTAAATAAGCCAGTCAATATATCGTTGAAGATAACAAATTTGCGAGATAAGTTTGGGCAAAAATTGCGCCCCCTGGAGTCGAACCAGGACCTCCTCGCTTTCTTTTTTTTTTTTTTTTTTAAACATTCACTCTTCCTTCTCACTCACACTCACACTCACACACACATTCACACAGACCTTTCGGCAACTCAGGCCATTTAAGACTTTGACGATAACCGTTGTAATATATATTATCTATTGTGGGTTCAGGCATTTCTATTTAAGCCATCTGGTATCCAAATGGCTTAAATAAAATCATCGGACTGCCTGGGTCCGAACCCGCGACGTTTGGTATAGGAGGTAGGTAGGCACGCCACCTACCATGCCACACCCGGGGGCCTCCTCGCTTTCGCTTTATGCTTATTATAAATATTGGACCGCATCCACGCTCTTTCGTTTTATAATAAATATTTTTCTTTTTTTTACACACAAGGAATTTTCTCGAATGAAAATATAGAATTGGCCATATATACATTTGAGGAATTTCGAGGTAGTGAGGGGGGGGGGGGAGAATCAGCTATAACACTGGGTATATTCTGGTGTGCGGCGGAATTTTTAGGAATTGTAAGAAGAATAAATCAAAGCACTAATTCATAGCAGAGACATTTATTGATTGACGAGGATGCATCCTCTCATTTCTGCCAAAAGCAGGCCTTCATCAGAATCATATCTGTGTGCCTATATCATAAATTATTATAGTCATTTAGTTATAATAGAAAATTGTAAATGTGATAAAATGTCTTGAATTTCAGACAGATGTGGTCCTGATGAAGGCCTGCTTTTGGCAGAAACGAGAGGATGCATCCTCGTCAACCAATAAATTGTCTCTGCTATGAATTAGTGGTTTGATTTATTCTCCCGACGATCCCTAAAAATTCCGCCGGACACCAGCATATATATCTGAAAGAAACTACACAGAAATTTTAGATTCATGTTTAATGACAGTTGATCTCAATTATAATAACTGAAGGGATGCTAAGATATTAAATAAAATCAACTCGTTAAAAACTTGAACGTTTTTCTTTAATACTGTCTCAGTTTCCGTGGCTTGGATTCCACTCACTTTTTCTACCTCCTGGTCCAGATCCCCCAAGTAATACTCTTTAGGAGAGAGAGCAAAACATAATAATTCAATCGAGAACTCTAAAGAAACGAGCCGTTAAAGGGATTGAACTTTGTCTGTCAGTCAAATGAATGTCGAGTCGCTCCTTTGATTTAAAGGAAACTTTTCTCAAAACTAATACAAGAGTTTTTCGGTTGTTTGCATGCCAATTAGGAGGGGGAAATTAATGTGATTAGGCATGAGATGAGATAAAGAGGGAGATGCAATTTAGGAACGAAAAGGAACTAACACGACGAGAACAAAAAAAAAAAAAAAAGAATGTGTCAGAAGAGAGAACAAACTGAAGACGACATCGAAGGGCGCGCTGCAAATTTTAAATCGTTTGATCTTTTTTTTCTTTTTTTAGTTTATGTATTATTAAATCATTTTTTGAAGAACTCAAGATTATACCGATTTGTTTGGGAGGAGGTTGAGGTCACGCTTCAGACCCTATATATTAAAGAAAAAAATATTTTGAAACAACCGAATAACCAAAATTTGTGTATTAGTCTTGACTATAGGCCTAAAGGTAGAATTTGTATGGAAAAACTATAGAGGGTGGATCAAATATAAACGATACTTTTGCTTTGCTACTTACTACGACGGACAGGGGCGGATTTTTGCCCCCCCCCCCTCCCCTCGTCCCCTTTTAACCACCCCAACACGTCTGATTACCTCTACCTTTTCAAGAAGCTCTTTTTATATAGATATGTTTTTTTCTCACAAATTTGTCGCCTCTTCGGAAATACGTCCCTGACCATGCAGATCCTACCTAGATGATGTGCTGTGCATTTGATTGGTTAGTTTGTGAGGAGGGGGGGGGGACCGGCTTGGCTATAGAGTGCGTTCATTTCTGCCGTCGCTGCCATGAGCGAGCAAGAGGTACACTCATCTCTTACGCAATGAAAGTTTTTAACCAAAGAGACACGCCCGCCCTTAAATACTCTGACAGAGAGTACTGTCCCCAAACCGCGGGTTTAACGCTCTCATTGGTTAAAAACTTTATGATCAGCCAAGCCGGTCCCCCCCCCCCCCCGCCTCACAAACCAACCAATCAAATGCACAGAACATCGTCTAGGGAGGACCTAAATGGTAAGCAGAAGAGCAAACGCACCGTTTATTTTTGATCCATGTATCGACTAATCGGTTGACTTTCACTTGTAGATTAAACGAATTTCTAAATAGCAGGGGGCGGGGGTAGAATAATTAAATTCATCTCTACGATGATATTTATTAAATAATTAATCCAATTTTTTTGTTATATTGTTGTTGTTGTTGTTTGTTTCAGCACGAATGCGATTATGATTCCGTTGTGATCCATAGTAAATTGGGTGACGATACTCTCCGTAAGCATGGAGTATTCTGTGGCTCTCGGCTCCCCCCTCTCGTCACCTCTGAAGGGAATGCACTTAGAATTCAATTCACTTCTGATAATTCCGTCCAGAAGTCGGGCTTCTCTGCCATTTTCTTAACAGGTCTCTCTCTCTCTGCTCTCTTTCGTTTAAATGAACCCTCTAATCAAATTGAAAAAGAATTTTAAAGCAAGCAATGATAAATCTCGGATGGGGTGATCCTGATTAAACGATTAGTATTCACTAAAAACAGACGTTAAAATTTAACATCATAAATCGGGTGTTAAAAAGTAAAGTAATAACACCAGCGTTGAAAAATGACTGCGACGTTAACATTATACTATTTAGCACCTGGTGTTAATGATCCATATGAAGATAACTGTGCGCAAGCGCATTACTAACTTGATTTGTTATTCTTAATCTAGTATCTGACAGCTATTTGAGTTATATGATGTCTCAAAACACTTAAAGCACAAATATTAGTCCTAAAATAAACAAATATATTCTAAAAATTGCAATAAATCTTATTTTAACAGCAATAATTTTTGAAGGCAAAAGCAAAAAGCTAACAAGTCCAAGGACTACTTAAAAACAAAAAGAAATCTTAATAAATTCTATTGAGAATAATAAAGAAATGTTTGAAATGTCAGCGAACATGGCCCAAAATTCTAAAATAGTTTATAAAATTTGGGTTAGGAAGCTCAAATGGATTGCTCAGCTGCTTCTCCCATAATCTGACTAAAAAAGCACAATAAATTAAATTTTTTGTTTTATGCATTTAATGTTTCTGGATCAGCCCTAACAAATCAAATGCATCTGAAATGTGTTCCTTTTATCTGAAAGCTGTCAAAATCATAACCTCACTTTTTAGGCTACAGACTCCATTTTGATGCATTAAATACGGCGTTAAAATATTAAAGGCGCCCCACCAGGTCTATCCTCTAAGCAAAAAGGTTAACTTTTAACATCTGAAATCAGCGTTAAATCATTTTAACATTTCCTTGCCTCAAATTGCTATTCAATAAGTAAAAACTTTGACGATTTAAAAGCATTAACATTTAGTCAATAGTTTTAAAAATTAAAGCCATGTCTAGAGGGGTGCTTTTAATATGTTAACGCCGAATTTAGTCCATCAAAATGGACTTTAAACTAAAAAGTAAGGTTATGATTTTGACGCTTTGAGATAAAAGCAACATGATAACGTCGCTGTTAAAACTTGGTTTAGAGAATAGCATTTTTTAACGCTGATTTATTTTACATTCCTTTTTAACACCCATTTGTTTATGTTAAATTTTAACGCCTCTTTTTAGAGAATAGATCCAGACATAACCTAGAATAGACCTGCACGTGACATTAATTTTTAACTCTTTCGACTAAATGTTAACGCAGAGATGTTAAAGTTTTTGCTTACAGAATAGCAATTTGAGGCAAGGTGTTAAAAGGAATTAACGCTGATTTTAGATGTTAAAAGATAACGTTTTTGCTTAGAGAAAGCAACTTGACCTTCTTTTGAACTCCGATACAAACGTGTGTTTCCATTAAAATTGAATTTTTCTTAATTTCTCTAATACTGTAGATAAGCCCAGAATTAAAATTTGGTGTGAGAACGTTATACTTTATACTCTTTTTTTTGTTAAATTAAATTGATTGATTCAATTTCTTGCATTTATTTTGCTTGTGATTGATTTGATTGGAATTTGTTTTTTTGGCAGATATGGATGAATGTGCCGTGAATAACGGAGGCTGCCAACACGAGTGCCGCAACACGATAGGCTCTTATCAATGCAGATGTCACAATGGATTTATCCTCCACGAGAACGGACATGATTGCAAAGAGGGCGGCTGTAAATACGAAGTGACGGCGCCAACGGGCAACGTCTCCAGCCCTAATTACCCGGATTATTACCCGAGTAGAAAAGACTGCTTCTGGCATTTCACCACCACGCCTGGACATCGGATTAAATTGGTTCGTATTCCTATTCCTTTTCGTTTTCACTTTCTCTTACCCTCTATACTGTATATGTTAATATATATAGAGAGAGAAAGTATTGGATTCATGTCAAAAATTCGATGTCGAAATTTGGATCTTCACGTTTTGAGGTCCCCTGAATCCAAAAAAGTGGTTTTCGCGACATGGTCTGTCTGTGTGTCTGTGTGTTTGTGAACAAAATATCTCAATAACGGAAAGAGCTAGCAGGTTGAAATTTTATATTTAAGTTAGGCACCCCCATGGGACGTGACACGAAGCTTTTGAACAAAATCGACCAAAGAGTACTAGTACTTTACTGATGCACTTTTCAGTTCTCTTCTTACAAAGGTGTTAAGAGCCTTGCCTTTCTGTTCTATTGTGTGATTGATGTGAATTAAAAAAGTTGTTGATAATATCTATTGGTTGCCTTCCCGAAGACGGGCGACGTTTAGTCCCCGGATCCAGGCTTTCTTTTCATTTCTATGTTAAAAATATATTTGGATAATATTTACAATAAGACTTTTGCGAGTTTAGTACTTTTTACAACTTTTTCAGGGAAAATACTCCCTCATTTCCCTTTATTAGCCTAAAAGAGGTGTCGGTAAGCCAATTTGATCGAGATATATGCCAAAATAACGAAAATTTCGAAGAAATACGAACGCCACATTAAGCATTAAAAAATGTATTATTACTTACTTTTTTGGGTTTTTTCTTTCTCCATTGTAATTTAGATGACAAAAATCTTGCGCCTGACCTATTCTGATTGAGATAACTAGATAAATTAATTAAATAGAGTAAAAAAAAAAGATTAATAATTTTGATGATAATTGTTTATTTTTATAAATATTGAACGATAAAGGAGCTAACTTCATATTGAATTAAGACTATTCACTGACTATTTAAAAAAAAAAAACCTTGAGTTTGCTATACATAAGAATATCAACTTTTTTTGCCACAATTATTATTTGAACTCTCTATATAGGCTACTATTAATATTATTATAAAAATTAATATTTTTTCTTTCACTTTCACTCTTGGCTACTGAGGCCATTTAGGGATTTATCGTCTTTATCAGAAGTTTCCAAATTCTTTGGAGGACCGATGCTCTTTTCATAAGTCAATTGATAAATTTTTTATAAAAATGAAATGAAATTTTATATCACGATCAAAATTAATGTGTTAATCAATTTTGGGGGACCCCGTATTCTACGGGGCCCTAGACACGTGCCTTGCTTATGATCCGTCACTGTCAAGAATATTTTAAAGAAGTTGCAGGAATCCCTTGTCCGAGAGCCGCCGGAGGCGGCTCGAGACCTTCGGTTAATTAAGGTCGGTTCTGTTTTAGATTAAAAAATATTCATCCAGAATATTTTAAAGAACTTACAGGGATCCCTTGTCCGAGAGCCGCCGGAGGCGCTCGAGACCTTCGGTTTTAAGTTCGGTTATTTTATTTTTAGAAAAAAATTCAAAACAACTAGGGAATTCTCGGCTTTGGGTCGGTTCGGCTCGGTTCGGTTCGGTTCGGCTCGGCTCAGTTCGGTTCGAAACCATCCAGTTAGAAGCGATTCGGTAGCTTTTAAAAAAAAATTTTCGGGACCGAAGGGCCCGAAAATTTATTTTTAAGGGCTACTGAATAGCTTCTAACTGGATGGTTTCGAACCGAACTGAGAGCCGAGATCGAAGCCGAGCCGAACCGAACCGAAGTCGACACTAGTGACAAAACAACTTCAGGGGTCCCGACCTAATTGTTTCGGTCCTTCGGTTGAAGTTCGGTTTCCTTCGATTAAAAAAAATTTAAAACAACTAGGGAATTCTCAGCCTTAGTGACAAAACAAATAGCGCGCGTAAATGGAAAGAACGAAAGAATCATGAATGTTGAGCTAATGTAAAAAAAAAAAAAATATTCTTTGTTTTTTTTTTTAATGATCATGAAGTTAGCTCCTTTATCGTTCATTTAAAAAAAAAAAAAATAATAAACAATTATCACCAAAATTATTAATCTTTTTTTTTACTCTATTTAATTAATTTATCTAGTTATCTCAATCAGAATAGGCCAGTCGCAAGATTTTTGTCATCTAAATTACAATGGAGAAAGAAAAACCCCAAAAAAGTAAGTAATAAATACATTTTTTAATGCTTAATGTGGCGTTCATATTTCTTCAAAATTTTCCTTATTTTGGCATATATCTCGATCAAATTGTCTTACCGACACCTCTTTTAGGCTAATAAAGGGAAATGAGGGAGTATTTTCCCTGAAAAAAGTTGTAAAAAGTACTAAACTCGCAAAAGTCTTATTGTAAATTCCCTCCATATATTTTTTTAAAGGAAAATTCCTGGCTGCATTTTCTTCTATTTTTTATTGCAGATTTAAATATAATTGCATCTGTTGTCGTTAGATGTTGTAGGATGATGGAGAGTGCGTCCTAGAGGCGGTTGTTGTGTTGTTATGATTGTATTGTTGTGTTGGGAAAATAAACAAGAGTTTTGAGACTAATCTCTCCCGGGTTGTTATCTTTCATTTGGCGACGAGGATAATGGCGAGTGCTACAGAAGGAGGAGATGGAAATCAGGGTAATATACGTTTTCGGTTCGATCGATTCGACTCTTCATTGGAAGGATGGGAGTACTATATTAAGAGGTTTGAAAATGAATTAAGCGTTCATGGCTTATTGCAGCCGGCGGAGCTAGATGGTAAACGTTCCAATTTACTAATCTCATGTATTGGTCCGGAGGCATTTAAAATTCTAGTAGATTATTTTAGGCCTGAAGAGATCTACTAAGACCTATCAAGAGATTCGGAAGGCTTTGGACGAATATTATGGGCAGAAAAGATGCGCTTTGGCTGAACGACGGGTTTTTTCGTTACGATGGCGGAAAGAAGGAGAGTCGCTGAGTAAATTTGCTAATGAACTTAAGGCGTTGGCGGCCCATTGTGATTTTGGAAATTCTATGAAAGAACGCTTACGAGACCAATTTGTTATTGGCATTAATAATCCTATTTGGCAACAACAATTGATTCGGGAGCATCCAACGAATTCTTCGACTTTTCAACAAGTTGAATCATCCGCACTCCTGTTAGAGAAAGCTAGTTATTACGCAGAGAAGTTGAATGAGCTTTCGTTAGAAGAAAAAAATGCCAAGGCGTCTGTGTCTGTGAATAAAATTGTTGAAAAGAAACCTTCTAAAGACTTTGTTTGTTTTAAATGTGGAGCTGCTCGGCGTCATGAATCGGGGGAACGGTGCCCGGCAGAGGGGAAGAGGTGTTTTTTATGTGGTTCCTGGAATCATTTTTCAAGAGTGTGCAAAGCGAGTAGAAATCGGGGCAAACCGACTAAGGTACGACAGGTTGCGGTCGAAGATTCTTCAGGTGAGTCGAGTAGTTCTGACATTAATAACGTGGAGGATAATAGGCTTGGAGGGAAGAAAGTTTTGAGTGTGGAGTAAGCGGCCGGGAGAAAAAGGGTTTGAGCCGGGGGTAGTTAGGAAGAAAACGGGGCCCGTGTCTTACATTGTGGACATCCAGGGGTTGCCCCGGAGAAAGCACGCGGATCAACTGAAGCCGAGGCAGGAGTCACCCACCACACCAGGGGCCAACACGCAGGGGGACGTTGAAGCTGCCGGGACTGAAGCGGAGACGGGAAGGAGTTCGAGTTGCACTTCGCTCGCCACCCCAAGTCCAGTACGAAGGTACCCTGCCCGAGTGCGCCGACCACCGAACCGGCTCTCGCTCTAAGAAGGGGAGAAGATGTAGGATGATGGAGGCGGTTGTTGTGTTGTTATGATTGTATTGTTGTGTTGGGAAAATAAACAAGAGTTTTGAGACTAATCTCTCCCGTGTTGTTATCTTTTAGATGTTCACAGTTTTCGAGCTGGAGCCGCACCAGGAGTGCGCCTATGACCATATAGTATTATATGACGGCGACACGACCGAGGCGCACACCCTGGGGCGTTTCTGCGGCAGCAAAATCCCGCACCCGATTCTGGCAAGCGGGAATCAAATGCTGCTTGTCTTTAAATCAGATGCATCAGTTCAAAGGAAAGGATTCTCTGCTATTCATACAACAGGTACGCCCCCTGCCCCCCTGCCCCCCCCCTCAATCTAATCTAATGGCTATTTATTTTGCTTTTTGCCTTTTGTTTTCAGCGTGTGGTGGCCACCTGCAGGCACAAAGCACAATGAAGCATTTATACTCGCATAGCAAATACGGCGACCACAATTACGAGAATCGCGCAGAGTGCGATTGGGCGATCGAAGCTCCGCCAGGGCGAACTGTTCATTTGACTTTTGTCACGTTCGAGTTGGAAGACGAAACCGACTGCGGCTATGACTACGTCGAGGTCTACGCGGGCCTCGACTCAAGTGGACCCAGCTACGGCCGCTTCTGCGGCAATTCGGTTAATCCTCTTTTTTTTTAACATAATAAACAAACTTGTGAAAGAAAAACGTCCAGCAATTTTTTTATATTTGCAAATATTTCGGAGACCTATCGGCGCACTCCTTCGGCCAATTAATAATTGCCGAACGAGTAACCTGGTCGCTTCCAATTCCGTTTTAATTGTAAGGGGCAAACGAGGTGAAAGAGGTGAAATCCACTGAAGGAGTGCCGATAGAGAGGTCTCCGAATTATTTGGAAATATTACCTTGTTAATTAATAAAAAAAAATGTTGAAAGTTTAGAGTTTTTCTTTCACAAATAAATGAACTTCAGAAAAGCCCCGTAAGGAGAATAATCAACTTGCACAACGTTAATTAAATATAATCATTTGTACAATTTCATTTATCAAAATTTGTTAATATTTTTTTGTTGACAGAATTTGATAAAACAGAGTAAGCTTATTAGTTATTTATTTATTTTTAAGATCATTTGAAGATTCATTGGTGCAACGTTTTAAATGCCCCCGGGTTTGGCGTAGTTGGTAGCGCGCTTGTCTTGTATACCAAACGTCGCGGCTTCGGACCCAGGCAGTCCGATGATTTTAGATTTGGATACCAGATGGTTTAAATAAGAATGCCTGGACCCCCAATATATGTATATTAATTACAACGGTTATCGTCTAAAGTCTTAAATGGCCTGAGTTGCCGAAAAGACTGTGTGGTAGCGGCCTTGAGGCCAAAAATCCTGATTAAAATCCAATAATATTTTCCTCGAGGCCGGAATTCCGTCAGTTTATCGCTGCGTGTTTGGTCACTACAGGCGGCCTCAGACGGGAATTTTAAAATATGTATTTGGAATATTTCAATTGGACCGTGACTTAGATAAAAGAGATTAGCTTCTGGCTTCCCGTCCCAAGCGAGAAATATTTATTTCAAATGAATTGGATACCAATTATTTGAAATAAATAGAGATGTGGTCTGTCTGTCTGTCTGTCTGTGAACTGTGAGCTTAGATGCCTAAAAAGACGTTAAAATAAATATAAATAATTTAAATAATTAATTTTTTAAAAGATTTTATTAATCTCTTCAATTATGCAGCCAACAGCAGCTATAATATCTTGAGGCAATTTTTAAAAAATTCTCCTATCAAACGAGAACTAAGCTTAGTGTGTTGGCCTCAAGGGCGGATCCAGAGGTGTTTCTCGGGGGGGGGGGGGGGGGGTTCGCCCCCCCCCCCCCTTTTTTTTTTTTTTTTGAAATTTTAAAACGCTCTTTTTTTTTTTTTTTCAAAAAATAAATACAACCCAAAATTTTTAAATATTAAATTTTAAAATATAAAAAAAAAATAAATTTATTAAAAAAAAAAAAAATTTTTTTTTTTGTGGGGGTGGGGGGGTGTTTCTCTCCCCCCCTCCCCCCCCTTCCCCGTTGGCCTTGAGATATTCCTCAAGTTCGTTTACTCGAGGAAAGCCCTACCGTGTATGTCCGAAATTTTCCTTGAGGAAATCCTTGAGACTTCTTTCCTTGAGGACGCCCTTCACGTGTATGGCGGCCTTAAAAGTGAAGATGGCATTTTTCTGAAATTCCATCTCCTACGAGTGTGCGCGTCTCGGGGTGCTAATTTTGGGAGTTTCCATCGGCCACACTTTTGAAGCTATCGACCTCAAATTTTTTTTAAATTAAAGCTATTTAAAATATCTTCAACTTATAGAAGCCCTTTTTTTGATTTTCGAAAAAATAATTTTTTTTTAGATTAATCGCATTAAATAAAAGATATTTAAAAAAAAATTCGCTCTATATCTTATAGATCATTAAATTAGTAATCATTGTGTTAAAAAATAATTAATTTTCTACCCTTAATTAATTAGCTTGAATCTTTCAAATGAAATGGAATAAATCCCTTGTATTCCTATGGGAAACACTAACGCCATCTCTTGCCACCTAGAGTAACTCGGTAGTGAATCGTCTTCTAACGGTATTTCCAGACGCGCACCTTAATTTGAATATTTATTAATTTTTTTAATTTCTCCCTCTCGGCTTTGGAGGAATTTTAATTCTATAATTTCTAATTGGTTACTTCAAAATTTATTTCTAAAATTCTAAAATGACAGCCAAGAAAAACAATAAAAGTTTTGTAGTAAGGAAGAAAGAAAAGAGCGATTGCAGCTAAGTTTATTTCGTTTATTTAGCGCTTCAAGCCGACGTTTCGGTCAGATATACGACCATCTTCAGGGCTGAACCGTGTCAACAAAATTCCTCAAAATGTCGAATGGCACAATTGTGTAAAGTATATTTTGCCATTTTATAAGGACCAACAGGCTATGCGAGTCAAGTTTAGATTAGATTTAGAAATAAAATGGCAAAATATACTTTACACAATTGTGCCATTCGACATTTTGAGGAATTTTGTTGACACGGTTCAGCCCTGATGATTGGTCGTATATCTGGCCGAAACGTCGGCTTGAAGCGCTAAATAAACGAAGTAAACTTAGCTGCAATCGCTCTTTTCTTTCTTCCTTACTACAATATCTACTCAGCTATCCACCTCACTCTATTAAAAGTTTTGTTTCTTTTTTCTAGAATCCAACGGACATCGTCTCGATGAACGAAGCGTTGCTGGTGCGTTTCCATAGCGACGATTCGATCGTCTCTAAAGGCTTCACGGCCGCCTATGAAGCGTTCGACGACACCGATGCCAGGTTCACTGATGAAGATGATATTTAATTCAGAAACGTTTCTCTCTCTCCCTCTCTCTCTCTACCATTCGTTCTTTCGTTCGTTCGTTCGTTGCAAAGTATCCCCCCGTTTGGAAGAAGAAGAAGAAGAACTCAACTCTCTCACTAAACTTTTAAAGAGATTAGATTTATGAAAAAGAATTTAAAAAAAAAATGAATGTTTTTATTCTATATGTAAATTGTAAGTAACGTTAAGTGATAGAAGCCAAAAGTCGATGATATTATTCAATTGTGTTCTTAATTATTAAGTAAACTAATAAAAAATAAAAAAAAATAGGCAACGAAGTTGCAAAACTTGCTCGTTTTTTTTAAATCCTTTTTCTGTCTTTGATGACGTCACTTTGTGTTTTTTAGGTCCTCTTTCAGCATTTGAGGCAATTTCTATTTATTTGTAGACAATTCGGCTAATATAAAGAATATGCTAGTGTCTCGATTTCTATGATAAATGACTTTTTAGGATTCCTTTCTCTTTATTAACCTAAAAAAGAGCGTTGAAAGCCAATTTGCACCAAATATCTCTAAAAATAACGAAAATTTGGAAGAAATATGAAGATGGCTTTAACCTTTAAAAAAGGAGTTTTAACTTACTTTTTCCGAGTTTTTTTCACAGACATAATGCCCAAAATGGTTTTTTTGGACTCAGGGAGGTCTAAAACGTGGAGAAACATCAAAATCTCGAAGTCGAATTTTTTTTACGATTACAATACTTTCTCTTTATATTCTATACGAGAAAGTTCCCTTCTATCCGCCCTTGATATAGACCTATTTAGTTTCAGATTTTCAATTCCTTGAAACTTAATTTTACTTTAGAAAATATAACATTTTTGAGATGATTACGGGGCTACGAATTTCGTTTTTCAGTATTATAATTATTAATTAATTATTAATTATTAATTTAGAAAATATAATATTTTTTACTATAAGACTATATTTAATAAATTTAATTAATTAATTGTTAATATTTATTATTATTAATTTATTTATTCTTCATTAATTTTATTTTTTAATGAACAAAACTTGTATTAAAAATATGGTCTTTGTAACAGGAGTTACCAGGAGAATAGAATAGTCAAGGAGTGTGTTGGCGCCAATAAAAAAAATAACCTCCTCTCTGTTTTTAATCTCCGGGTATTAATCATTGGCAATTTATCATATAAATTAAGAGGATATCTCAGGCTGATTAGTGCTGCTACCCTGTGGAGACCTTTAGAATTATAAGTATAGTTTTTAAAGTTTCCACAAGAGTGTTCGTTCGTTCGTTCGTTGCAAAGTATCCCCCGCGTTTGGAAGAAGAAGAAGAAGAACTCAACTCTCTCACTAAACTTTTAAAGAGATTAGATTTATGAAAAAGAATTTAAAAAAAAAATGAATGTTTTTATTCTATATGTAAATTGTAAGTAACGTTAAGTGATAGAAGCCAAAAGTCGATGATATTATTCAATTGTGTTCTTAATTATTAAGTAAACTAATAAAAAATAAAAAAAATAGGCAACGAAGTTGCAAAACTTGCTCGTTTTTTTTAAATCCTTTTTCTGTCTTTGATGACGTCACTTTGTGTTTTTTAGGTCCTCTTTCAGCATTTGAGGCAATTTCTATTTATTTGTAGACAATTCGGCTAATATAAAGAATATGCTAGTGTCTCGTTTTCTATGATAAATGACTTTTTAGGATTCCTTTCTCTTTATTAACCTAAAAAAGAGCGTTGAAAGCCAATTTGCACCAAATATCTCTAAAAATAACGAAAATTTGGAAGAAATATGAAGATGGCTTTAACCTTTAAAAAAGGAGTTTTAACTTACTTTTTCCGAGTTTTTTTCACAGACATAATGCCCAAAATGGTTTTTTTTGGACTCAGGGAGGTCTAAAACGTGGAGAAATATCAAAATCTCGAAGTCGAATTTTTTTACGATTACAATACTTTCTCTTTATATTCTATACGAGAAAGTTCCCTTCTATCCGCCCTTGATATAGACCTATTTAGTTTCAGATTTTCAATTCCTTGAAACTTAATTTTACTTTAGAAAATATAACATTTTTGAGATGATTACGGGGCTACGAATTTCGTTTTTCAGTATTATAATTATTAATTAATTATTAATTATTAATTTAGAAAATATAATATTTTTTACTATAAGACTATATTTAATAAATTTAATTAATTAATTGTTAATATTTATTATTATTAATTTATTTATTCTTCATTAATTTTATTTTTTAATGAACAAAACTTGTATTAAAAATATGGTCTTTGTAACAGGAGTTACCAGGAGAATAGAATAGTCAAGGAGTGTGTTGGCGCCAATAAAAAAAATAACCTCCTCTCTGTTTTTAATCTCCGGGTATTAATCATTGGCAATTTATCATATAAATTAAGAGGATATCTCAGGCTGATTAGTGCTGCTACCCTGTGGAGACCTTTAGAATTATAAGTATAGTTTTTAAAGTTTCCACAAGAGTGCAGCACAAATCAGATATTTTATTCAATTTATATGATAAATTACCAATGATTAATACCCGGAGCTTAAAAACAGAGAGGAGGTTATTTTTTTTTTGGCGCCAACACACTCCTTGACTATTCTATTCTCCTGATCACTCCTGTTACAAAGACCATACATTTGTTATCGTCAAAAACATATTTGTTTTCTAAATTAAATACAAGATAATACTGAAGAACGAAATTCGCAGCCCTATAGGCCTATTTTCTAAAATAAAAGTAAGTTTTAAGGCAATTTGGCCCAGAATAAATATTTAACTAAGAAATATTGGTTTTAACATGTGAGAAAGAAAAAATAGTTTACAAGGCATTATTTCCAAATATTTCGAAATTCACTGAAGAAGGGGTGCCGGCCGGCCGATACGTCTCTGAAATATTTGGAAATATTATATTGCTTTGTAAACTAATTAAAAAATGCTGAAAATTCACCGTTTTTCTTTCTCAAATAAACCAACATCAACCAAAGGCGTAGCGGGATCGAAAGTTGTGTTCTGTGCTTGTCACACCAGATTTTTCTTACCTATATATGAATATATAGGCCTATAGAAAGGATTGGATTCATGTCTAGAATTTGATGTCGAGATGTTGATGGATATACACGTTTTGAGGTCCCCCCCCCCCCCCCGAGTCCCGCAAATTGGTCTGTGTGTATGTGAACACTTTAGACCATGAAGGAAATGAGCTAGGAGGTTGAAATTTTATATTTAAGTTAGGCACCTTCCTCACTCGTATAAATAAGCTTTTAAACAAAATCGGCCAAAGAGTACTAATACTTTACTGATGTACTTTTTCAGTTTTTTTTCAATTTTCTCAAAATTCGCTCTAACGATTTTATTTAAAATTCAAAAATCAATTATTTTTGAGATGCTCTTTAAAATGTATATTCTCGTTTTGCCCTCAAAATTGTTTGAAGCACACTTTACTCTTGTGCTTCATAGAGAAGATAGGGGAGAAATGGTTGCCATGGTAACCGAATTTAAATATTCTCACAGTACATGTGACTGGCGCACAGAACACAACTTTCGATTACCGAAGGTAAGAGAAAGTTGTGTGCTGTGCGCCAGTCACACCAGACTTATTTAATGGTAAATGTGGTCCTCGCATTTCTTCAAAACTTTTCTTATTTTTGCATATATCTCGATCAAATTGGCTTTCCGCCTCCTTTTTTAGACTAATTAAGCGAAGGGGTGGGGGGGGGGGGGATTTCCCCTGAAAAACTTGCCAATATTAATCAAATTTTACTTACCGTATTCTAGACTGGTTGTTTTTATTCTAGTATTGGGTGGGCCGGGTGGCCAACTACCAAAATTATTAGTGATATTCATTAATTACACCGTTCTACAAAAAAAGATTAAACTTATTTTTCTGGGGAATTCTTCTGGAAACGTCCCTCTTGATCTGCATTATTTTTTTTTTCCATTTAGAGAAAAATAAATTTTACAAGTGTGCAATTTTAGATTAATCGCATTAAATAAAAGATATTTTAAAAAAATTTGGTCTCTATCTTATTAGATAATAAAATTAGTAATCAATGTGTTAAAGAATAATTAATTTTTTGCCTTTAATTAATTAGCTGGACTTCCATCTTTCAAATGAAATGGAATAAAACGCTTGTTTCCCTATGGGCAGAGCTAACGCCATCTCTTGCCGCCTAGAGTAACCAACTTCTCATTCGGCGTCTAACGGATTTTCGAGACTCGCTTCTTAAATATTAAAAGAAAAGAAAAAAAAAAGTACGAACAAAGTTAAGAGATTGTATTGCTTTCATACAAACACTACAATTATTTATTTATTTATTATAATATATTACAACATTTGGAAGACAAATACAAAAAAATTAAAATTAAAAAATTTAGAAAGGGAAGGAGAGAGAAAGAGAGGGAAAGAAAGGTTAAGGTCTTTGGTAAATTAGAGCTCAACTCTTAAAAATAAAATAAAAACATTTCTATTTAGACGAGATGAACGAAAGCTTCAATTTTTAGGCCACGGAAACATAAAAAGAATTTTGTTTTTTTTCCTTTTTGACTTGAGCAAGTGATTTCTTTAAGGTCTCTTCATTTGAAACGCCCTCGGTGGGAAGGAGGGGAGGGGAGGGGAGGGGAGGGGGGACTGGACGGCTCTGCCTTCTTATTTATTGCTTTTTGGGGGGGAGAAAACTGGAAGCTGCCGAAAAAGAAAAAGACTAGAAAATACCGAGTAAATAAAAACTTAAATAAATATTTTGTATATAAATACCCATTTATATTTTTTTTTTTCCTTTTTTTTAATACTGTATTAAAGAAAATAAATCAAATTTAAGAGAGAGAGAGAAAAAAGGACAATAAAATAAAATGTCTATTGTCAAAACAAGGACTAGGAGAAATTAAAGTGAAATCGCGTTGCGTTGCGTTGCGTTGCAGCCAGAGGCAACAAACAAACAAATCCAGAATTCTTTCTTTTTATCTAATACTGGTTGAAAAAAAAGAAAAAAGAAAAAAACTCTTAGCGGCTTCCTTTCGAAATGCGCTGCGACGTCGCAGAGGTGGATCGGAGACAAATTGCTAAATATTAGATAGAATGAGTGAATGAAAGGATATTTACACGACGAGGTCATTTGCGGTCGAAGAGAGGCAATTTGGACTTGACGGCGCCTTCGCAAATCATCAGCCTTTGCGTTTCCTTTTTCTTTGTCCCCACTACGGACGTCGTCGCCTGTTGCGGATCTGCCGTTGTTGTTTGGACAGCAGACGCAGCCGCAGCTGCAGCTGCTGCTGCCGCCGCCGCCGCCGCAGCTGCCACTTGCTGTTGCTTCTCCAAGGATTTCCTCAAAAGCGCGATTTTGCTTGAGCGAATGGCCGCTTCGTTTAGCGAGGCGCCTTCTAATCGCCGAGCGAATTCCAACGGCGATTGCGATGACGCCACGTGATGACGCAAATGGTGACGTGAGCTCACGTCCCAGTAAGGTCGTTGTTTGGATTTCGCTTCGAAATACTCGACGATTTTGCTGATGTGTCGTCCCCCGGGGGTGCCGGCGCCTCCGCCGCTGCTGCCGCTACTCGCGCCGCCCACCGAACTGCAGCAGCCGAGGCCGCCGTCCAGGCTGCTGATGTCCTCGGAGCTGTCCGTGTAGATCGACGAGGAGCGTTTGGCGCCTGGCCGGAATAACGACTCGCGGTCATCGAAAAGGAAAAGACTCGAAGCCGCCGAGGACGAGGAGAGCGTCGCCGTCGAGACGTTGTACCTGGAGAACAAAATTGAAATCACATCGTCGAAATTCGAATCGGAGGGAAAAAAGTTTGAACATTTAGGGCCTTAAAAACTTGACAAAATGTCGGCTGAGTCCTAAGAGGTGCAGACGTGCAGCTGGATTTAGAAAAACGTTTATTAGATAATAGTGATTAATGTTTTTATAAATCCAACTGCACATCTGCATTTCCCAGGACTCTGCCGGATGAATTCTTTGAACATTTTCTTAAGTTTTTAATTCGAGTATATGTGTACACTGCGCGTCAAAAAAAACGAAACATCTTGTTTCTTCTCAAGATGGGCCAAAAAATAAATACTTTTGCGTATTATCCGTTTATTTGTAAATATTTCGTCCCCGGTGCTATGGAATCATCTTCAGTACAATCATCGGATGTTTTGCAAATCGTTACTCCAGTAGCTGAGCATACGTAATGCGCAGAAGTATTTATTTTTTGGCCGACGGTCCTTAAAATAATTAAATTGATCATCCTTACGGCCTTCTACAAACAGTGATCTCAAGAAGACCTTTCCTAATCTACCTGAACGATACTCTAATTTAAGAAACATTTGATATGAAATATCTCCTACATTTCTAAGTAAATTTAACACAAATACAAATCATTTTAATCAATATAATACAATTTAAATAAAACAAAGACAAAAATGTCGATTTTCAATTTGAGGGACAAATCAACATAATCTCGATATGTTTTGTTGGGTATTAATTACAAATTTTGTTTTTGTAAGAATTTCCGATAAAATGAAAATATTATTTTAGAATTTTGGCGTTAATAAACAAATTTCGACATTTTTGTCTTTGTTTTATTTAAATTGTAATTATTTATTAAAATGGTATGCATTTGTGTTAAATCTACTTCGAAATGTAGGAGATATTTCATATAAATTACAGATCATTAAGAACATGTCTCCTGAAGAAGAAACAAAATGTTACGTTAAGAAAAGAATTTGATTTTCTTCTCAGTTAAACTGAAAATCAAATTCTTGTATTTATTAATGATAACAACAACCTTGGAAGCCTAAACGCCAAAAAGTTTTACGTTTTTTTTGACGCGCAGTGAATATACAGTCACTATATGATCAACTTTTTTTTCTCACATCAAAAATGCATGGCAGGCATCATTTGTTAAAAGATTTATGACCGAAACTGGTTGAACAGCATAATGGCGCACTCAGTCAGCCATTAGAGAATAGAATTCTAAAAATCAAATTTTATTTTATTTAAATTTGCGAATAAAATATCGTGAATTCGACTTTAAGAAGAACTTTAATTTAGTTCTTAGTGTCTATCGACTGTTTATGTTCAAAAGCACAAATGCTGCGCTGAACTCAATTTCCGCATTAGAGCAACTCAAACATTTTCTCAAGAAATGCCCGTACATAAAAAAAAAAAAAAAGACAAAGGGCGTACCCAACGAGGAGCAGGGGCAGCTGCCCCCCCCCCTAGAAGCAACAAAAAAAAATTAAATGTTTATAAAGTGATGAAACGAAACAAAATTGGTGGTTGGCGACGGGAAATGATTCTTTTTGTTAGGACTCGAGGGTTTTTAGGCCTATAATTCGAAGGCTTTACCCCTCTATATAAAAAATAGCTAAGTCACAATCTGGACGACCATGATCTGCCCCCCCCCCCCCTGGACGACCATGATCTGACCATGCCCCCCTAGATTTGATCCTGGGTACGCCCATGTGCCAAAACTGAGGAAGGTTTACTGTTAACTGTTTTTGTTTGCTTGCCTCCTTCCAAAATCGTGTGGCGATGGGAAATCCGTGACGCTGACATAATCCTCGCCTATACTGCTATAAAATCCCGATTCGCAAGAGCCGCGGCGTTTCAATTGCATTGGTGTCGAGAAATCGTCTAAATCGTCGCAACAATTGTCCCGGAAGCCGCCGCCGCCGCCGCCTAAACCGCCGCCGCCTCCTGACGTCGCCAACACCAAATTGGACGTGGACGTGCACACCCTCTGGCGGCTAAGCACTAAACTCGGGCTCTTCAATTCAGCTGAACTGCTGCCGGCACTATCGACGGCCGCCAGGGGAACTGCTGTCGTCGACGCCGAAGCCGAGGCTGTCGGCGTCGAAGACGTGGAAGAGGAAGAGGCATCAGAGCCCAAAGGGTGCCGACGAAGGGTCTGCGGACTCGAAGGCAAAGAGACGGAATCTGGAAAAAAAACAAAAATGATAAGCACTAGCACAAGAGGCGAGATCTCTACCTATGCGCTAGATTTATCTCGTCTGCTAAGGAAGGGGAACTTCTACGCCCCTAAATATTTGAAATTAATACAAGAGTCAGATGTCACATTCTTTCTGTTTTAAGCAGATTTATACAAAACGATCTTTTACCACTTTATTGAATTATCTAAAGAGAGTTTACAAAAGAAAGGAAAAATATTTAGGTTCATCAAATCCTCAAAAAAAATCTTAAAAATGAATTTTATCTATCGAAAAGCATTGGGCTTTGTCTCAAAAAGTCTATTTGAATAATTAAAAGAAAGAACGATGAGTTTAAAAAAAAAATAATGTTCAAGCCATTCCTTTGCTTATGTTCATAATATTTTGATATATATCCATAACCTGCGCGTCAAAACAAAGAAAGCGTTTAACGTTTCGTTTCTTCCTGTTCTAATCTACCTAAAGGATATTGTCATTTAAGAAACATTTGATATGAAATATCTTCTAGGTAAATTTAACACAAATACAAATCAATTTAATTAAAATAAAGAAAAATATGTCGAATTTGAGGGACAAATCAACAAAATCTTGATATGTTTTGTTGGATATTTATTAAAAATTTTGTTTTTATAACAATTTCTAATAAAATGGAGAGATTATTTTAAAATTTAGAAATTTGTCGTTAATAAATAAAATTTCATCATTTTTGTCTTTGTTTTATTTTAATTATTTATTAAAATGATATGCATTTGTGTTAAAACTTCTTAGAAATGTAGAAGATATTTCATATGTGTAGCGTTATTTTTGACGCCAAGTGTATATATATTAACTCTTTGTCGTCATACAGGCGCCATCCAACATTTAATATTATACATAAATTTACATGAGTATTATTCTAGGTCGATTATCTTTATTACCCCAACGTCATTCAATTCCAATTCTAATGGTCGTTTCGGCATAACATTGGCTTGATTTATCTCTCCCAAATATTCATTAGATATATTTAATTATTTCTCTTACAGAGACCTAACAGAATAAGGATCTATTATTATAATCAACACTCCCCCTCCCCCTCCCCATACTATACAGTATAACACGTTTTCGTGATTGTGTATTGGGATTTGATAGAATATAAAAAATAATTCCGTATCCTTTCAAGTAGCAAGGATTAATATTGATTGGCAAATAGAAACGGACCTTTATCAAGTGTGAGTTGCGGCGATGGCGCCTCAACGGGACTTCCCAGGGGGCGTCGGGCCATAAAAAGGACTCGGAAGTTCACAGCACGATGAGAACAAATCCAATTCATGCGGCTGTCCTTTAAGGCCTCCAAGGATCTTCTTGGCGCCATAGAGATGCGTAAAAGAAGCGAATGGGTTGGCCCTGTCGACGGGCCTCTTGTAATGGGGGTCCTGAAGGGCGACTTGTTGCCCCACCACCTGAGGCGTGATCATTTGCTGGGCTGTGCAGGGCTTCGCAATCGAATGACATCGCGCCTTATCACTCGGGTGAAGCACCGCTGACGCAGCTGCGTCCTCTGAACGCGATCGACGATGATGGCCTAAAAAACAACACAACAAACACTATGAGGAGACGCTTCTTGACAAAATATTGTTGAATAAACCCACCCTTTCGATGATGCTGGCTGGTATTGGCTGTTGTTGGCGTTAACGTAGTTGAGGCGACACACGCACGAGGAATCACTTCTTCACTTCTCGCTGTGCACGGCGATGATGCCAATTTGGCCACGGGCGTTGATATCGTGACCACTGACGAGGAATTTTCATTTAATATCGATGCCGACGATGACGAGGCGGCAACGTTTCGATCCGAGGAATTGGCAGCTACTCCAGCATCTCCCAGGTGATTAATGCTTGATGCTGTTGCTGTTGTTGTTAATATCTCAGAATATTCCTCTATCATTGATTCTAATTGTTTTACAATTTCACTAAAGCAGGGGCGACTTTTCGGTTCAAACTAGAAATAAAA
>JAKCPI010008123.1:0-25630 GCA_023213315.1 Euborellia annulipes
GTTCACTAGAATCGGAGCAGAGTGCACAGTACTTGAAAACGAAACGTCGTATATTTTTAATAAATAATTAATACAAAATAATTAAAAACTCTCATGATAATATTAAAACCAGCCTCTGAACTTTATAATATACTGCTGACAAGGAAAAGTTCGAGATCTTAGAGTGAAAATTTTCCTTTTTATTTAAGGGATGAAAACTAACAGACATACTCTAATTTATAGATATACAAATATTCTGAAAGTAGACGTTCTCCCGAGTAAAATGACATATCACACCTTATATCTCAAACTAGAGGAACTTTATTAAAAAAGTATTATTTTAAGCTGCACTTGGAGCACCCCTTCAATTTTGCCATTTAAGGAAATTATCAAGCAATAATTAAAATTTAATAAATATAAGGGAAATTAAAATTTAATTTAATTAAAATAATGAAAATGCGAGATTTAAATAAAAAAGAAAAATTAATTAGCATCAGATCTATTAGTTTATTTAAAAATCAATAAAATTTAAGTGGTCAATACAATAAATTTGATTAAATCCCATGAATATATATATGTTAATCCGTTTATAAAAATAATTTTTTTTTTTTTTTTGGAAAGCTGAATAATTAAGCAGGCAAAGTCATAGCCCAGTCCATCAGGTTCTAAAGACCTTTTCTCCACCATCTCTTTCTTTCTCTATATAAATAAATAAATATAATTTTAATAAATTAATCAATTCAAAATTTAAAATATCATTCAAATAAATTAACAAGCAGATGATGATGCGAGAGCTATTTATCACACAAGCAACTATCTTCCTTTTTTTTTTTTTTTTTTTTTAAGGTCCTTCTCGGCATCTAAGGCCATTTAGACTCCCACCCTTTTTATTTTAAATGATTTGTAGTCAAATCAATGAAATAAATTTTTCTCGCTTGGGATGGGAAGCGAACCCGGGACTCCGGTGCGGTAGCTACTGTTCTCCCACCGAGCCACGGCTCCCGGGCAACTATCTTCCTTCTTTATTAGGAAAAAAAAAAAGAAATTCTTAACAAATTTGTTGTAGGTGAAAAGAAAGATCATCTGGCTTGATGGTGATTGAATAAGCATCGCAGAGGCCGGGGGCTAATTTTGAGCTATTCCTGGCTATATGGGTAGCTCCTGATTGCTCCAGCAGCTCTAGTTTTTGAGATATGGAGAAAATTAAATTTTGATGCTCTAAAGCGGATCTTATTTTGAATTATATATAGGCCTATATATATTTTTTTAGGCCTAATATGCAGATAGTTGGAAAACATTGAACTATCAAGATTCAGCTCAATCGGAGGTGGGTGCAAAAAGTTTAGAAAAATCTTTGGAAATCCCTAATAGAATTTGTACTATCCCTGCAGAGGCGTAGCTAGGCGTGGGCGAAGTGGGCCCTCGTGCTTAAAGGCCTCTTTAAATGCAATGTCATCAGACTTAAAATCTCCGTTTATTTTTAAATTAAATAAAACATTTTACAACTTGAATTTTAATACATGTATATCGGAGGAAACTAAATATATCTCGACACAAAAAATCTGGTGTGACTGGTCGCACAGAACACAACTTTCTCTTACCTTCGGTAATTGAAAATTCGGATTACCGAAGGTAAGAGAAAGTTGTGTGCTGTGCGACCAGTCACACCAGATTTTTTATTTTTATGCAGTTAACAGCAGAGGAGTTAATTAATATTTAAATTAGGAAACGACCGAATATTCGGTCGGTTTCGGCCAAAAACAGCCGAAACTTTCGGTCGGCCGAAACCGGAGTTTGAAAAGATTGGTTGAGACTCGCACACAAAAAAAAAGATCAAATGAATTACACATGAGAGAGAAAAAATTCCATTACCATGCCTTTCCAAAAAAAAAAAGGTAAAATTTTCCGTTCGGTGAAAAAAAAAAAAAAAAAAAGGTAAAATGATACGAATTTTGTATAGGAAATACGAGTTTTGGTTTCGGTTTCGGCCGAAACTAAGATAGATCGGTTTAGGATGAAAATCTTCGTCTTTGTTTCGGTCGGACCCTAATTTAAATATTCTGTGGGTCCCGATTACGGGGATGGCCAGGTGACCAGCTCATATGACTTTGACCATTTTAGAGCATTTTGACAGAGTTAATTCATTTACCTAAAAAAAAAAATCGTAACGAGTTATAATTAAAGACCGGACAAAAAAAGCACAAAAATATGGGAAAGAAAGTGCTTAAAAAAAGCATAAAAATCTTGGATAAAGTTGCTCAATAAGCATAAAATTTAAAAAAAAGCATCTCATAAGCAACTTTTTTTTAAACAAAAAAGCTCTATTCATATCAATGGCGGGTGCAAAGGGGGGGGGAGGAAAGGTGGTAATTACCCCCCAAATATTTTTTTTGGAAATTAAATTTTATTTTTAATATGAAATTTTAAAAATTAATACTTTTTTTTTTTTATTTTATAATGAAAAATTAATACTTAAAAATTTAATTTGTGTAAACGGGTATATTAACAAGTACAGAATGCAACTTTAAATTACCGAAAGTGTGCGGTCAGTCCCACCCTTCTCCACGAGGGTCCCCCGCAGGCGGGCCTGAGCCAGAGTAGGGAAGGCGCGATTTGTGCAATTGCCGAAAGATTTGCTTTACATGAACGTTTTTGCTGAAGAATGTTTTGAATTATTTTTAAAAATTATATAAATATTCATAAAATAAGTTCAAATTAGCTCGAAGGGGAAAAAAAGCATGAAAACTCAAAAAATGCAATCTCAATACACTTAGTTTTGAGTAATTCGTGTAGAAATTAAAATAAAATTCAGCAATAAGCATTTTGCGGTCTCTAGTTATCATAAATTCTTTTTTTTTTTTTTTAGAGAACAATTTTTTTCTCAACATCTCAATTCGCTCGTCCTCTTTCATGGCTCATTAGTGGAATCTCTTTTACTAATTTCTCTCCGTTTCGAGTGACTCAGTCATTTGGCACGAGCCAAAAAAAAGATTAATTTTTTTTTTTTAGAATCAATAAAAAAAAAAAAATTCAATTAATTTATAACCTGATGATTTTTACCTGTTGTTTCAAAGAAAACTCAAGTTTTTTTTTTTTACTATCGACTATTAAAATGAATAGGTTGATTTTATTTTTAAGAATTGGCCAGATGTAAAAATCCCAAGTTTTTACCGTTAGTTAACTAATAGTAGAGGTTTTTTTTTTTTTTTTTTATTCTTAGCTAGTAAGAAAATTCCTCTTTTTGCTATCTCAATTATAAATATTACTAGCCGCGCCGCCCGCCTTCGGACATTCTCCTTTTCTTAATCAAGTGCCGCAATTTTTCAGTCAACTAAGGCAATAAAGATACATATCTGACTCTCTTATCTTAAAAAAATATATATAATGGCGGAGTTTCCGTCTGTCTGTCTGTCTGTCTTTATCCAATCAGAGTCCCGTCTCAGATCTCTCAAAGGAAAAAGAAATTAAAAATTTATTTATATAACACTTTTTATTATTTTTAATTTGAGAGATTTAATTATTTTAATTAATTTTTAATTTTTTATAAGCCAAGACAAAACTCAATGCCTTCCAATGGGCAAATTCATTTTCTGGAAATTTTCGCGCCTCCCCTTTGGAGAATTTACGGGCCAGAGTACTTTTCCTGGAAAAATCATTTTTTCGGCAATAAATAAAAAATAAATATATCATATATTGGACTAAGGCAACATTTTCTATTCTCTAAAGCAAAAATATGAAAATTAAAATTTGTTTTTTACGATTAATTATAGAATAATTATTGTGAGATTTAATTTTAATTATTCTTTTGTAACATATAATTCGAAATTTTTTTGAATAAAAAAACATTCCCTTTTCTCATTCACACTCCACTCACACATTCACACAGTCTTTTCGGCAACTTAGGCCATTTAAGACTTTGACGATAACCGTTGTAGAGAATATATCTATTGTGGGGGTCAGGCATTTCTATTTAAGCCATCTGGTATCCAAATGCTAATTCCGAAATTATTTGATTTGATTTTTGAAATTTTTTTTTTTTACTGATGTACTTTTTCAGTTTTTTTTTTTTCGATTTTCTCAAAATTCGCTACAAAAGTTTTGATTAAATTTCAAAAATCAATTATTTTTTAGATGCTCTTTGAAATGTATATTCTCATTTTGCCATTGAAATCTTTTGAAGACCACTTTACTCTTGTTCTTCATAAAGAAGATAGGAGAAATGGTTGCCATGGTTACAAAATATAAATATTTTCCCATACTTATAAATTTTACATCTTGAATTCTAATATATCGGCGGAAACTAAATATATGTCGACACAAAAATCTGGTGTGACAAGCACAGAACACAACTTTCTATTACCGAGGGTAAGAGAAAGTTGTGTGCTGTGTCACACCAGATTTTTTTTAATTACTGCAAATTTACAAATTAATTGTAAATTGAGTCTAATAATCATCTTTCGTTTGCTTTCACATGTGTTTTAAAAAGAAAATAAAGATTAAACGTATAAATTAAGGATTACTTCGTCAAATTTGTTTTTGACGCGTCACACACACACACACACATATTCTCTTATGCAAACTGTTTTTTTTTTTTTTTTTATAGTAATATACAACCATGGAGTGAGTGAAGCAACAAACAAACCCTTCTTTTTCTTAATTTTCTTCATTTAGTGAATATTTAAACTTGGATGCTGAAATAAGCCGGAAATGTGTGTGTGTGGGTGAAAGGCTCCTCTCTTTGCTCAATTATTTGAGATGCTACCGATTGATTGAAATTATTTATCTCTATTGCTATTGAAAGCTGTTGGAGTGACTAAACATGTCTGAATACATCATGCAAGATGAAAAAAATATTTCTTCTTCTTTTTCTTTATTTATTTCTTCCATATACACTCGAAAATGTGTGGAAGCGTCAAAATATACATAACCATATACATAAAATAAAAAATACACATATATAAAAACACAACAATAACCGAAGAACACAGGATTAAATTGTCTTTAGTGAGAAGAATTATTCTATTGAGTATATTGGGGTTTTCTTGGAGGATCTTCTTTAATAATCTCTTAAACCCAACTATATTTTAATTCTTTGGGAAGAGCATTAAAGATCCTGGGACCCATGTAATTTAGAGATTTCTAGTGTTGAAGAAATGGATCTTCAATGAATTTTGAGATTTAAAAGTTCTTAGGCTCATTTCCAAAGTGTAGAGTGCTGGTACGGTCAAAAGACCCAACTTCTTGAAGGGTATTTTGCAGCTTGCCCTCTATCCAGCTCCAGCCAGACATCTGACAGCCTGTTTCTGGGATGTTAGAACTTTCACAGCAGCCCTCGAAGAACCCCACAGTATAAATACCATATCTTATCCTTGACTCGATCTCAGCGAAGTAGAAAGACCTCAGTTGATAAGACTCAAGAAAGCATTTAAGTTGCCTCATTTTATAACAGGCCGAGTTAATTTTTTTAGTCAGAGTTCTGCAGTGGCATTCCCTTGAGAGATTTTGATCTATCTATAGCATGCAGAAATCGTCAACGCATTCCACCTGCTTATCCAATAATTTTAGGGGCGCTCTACTAAAATCTCTAATATGCTTGGTGTGACATTTTAAGGTTGTTAAAATATAGAAAATGTTCGCAGAACCAGGATGATAATATATCTAGGGTGTCACTACATTTTGCAACAACATCCTCTTCACATTTGTTGAAAATCAATACGGTAGTGTCATCCGCATATAACGCAATGCGGCAATTTTTCTTCTCTATGACATCTCTGAGGTCGTTTGTATATAATGAGAACAGTACAGGAGCCATTACTGTTCCCTGAGGGACCTCTACATTTCTCTTCGCCTGAGCCGTGTTGACACTCTCAACCATAGATGTCCTTAAGTTGTGGATGCTGACAAACTGTCCTCTGTATTTGAGAAAGCTCATAAACCAGTTTAGGGGGGTGCCTCTAATTCCCAAGTTATCCAATTTCATCTTGAGCACTCTGTGGTTAACACAGTCAAATGCCTTTCAATATAGTTATACCTCTTAAGATAGAGGAGTTATTCAAGCCGCTAACTTTTTCGGCCACTATACATACATGGATTAGAAGACGTTCACGTCAGTCAAAAAAAAAATTGTACTATACAAAAATAATCTAAATAAAATTACAAACAAAAATGATCTAGTACATAGCTCTCCAATTATACACTGGGCGTCAAAAAAATGTAACACTTTGTTTCTTCTTAAGGAGACTTGTTCTAATCTACCCTGAGGATACTCTAATTTAAGAAACATTTCTAAGTAAATTTAACACAAATACAAATCATTATGTGGATTTTCATTTTAAGGGGCAAATCAGCATAATATCAATATGTTTTGTTGGATATTAATTTAAAATTTTGTTTTTATAAGAATTATTAATAAAATAGGCAGAGAAAAACTGAAACGGAAATATTATCTGAAAATTTTAGAAATTTTTCGACATTTTTGTCTTTGTTTTATATAAATTGTATTTATTTATTAAAATGATATGAATTTGTGTTAAATTTACTTAGAAATGAATAAGATATTTGATATTAAATGTTTAATAAATTACAGTATCATTAAGATAGATTAGAATAGGTCTTCTGAAGAAGAAACAAAGTGAGACGTTTTTTTTAGACCCGCAGTGTATATAGGCCTAATAAATGATGATTGACATTCAAACCATCGGAGGTTTTAAATGTTCAGCTGGTCTCTAGCCTCTAATTCATCTTCTTTCTAATGGTACGCTATATCGTAATATCAAACCTCTAAGTAGGGAAATACGCCTTCCCTCTCTACGTGGGTGCTCTAATTAGAAATTGCTAAGACAGATCGTTTCCCACCTTGGAGCAAACAACAAATTGACAAACTCTTTAAAGATTTATGAAGACCCAAAAAGAAAAAGAAAATGTTTTTCTCCCCTTCTTTCTCTCTCTCTCTAATTATCTCTCGCCGGGTCCAGCTCCAGAGATGTTTATCACCGAAATCAGATGCCTATCTCACCCATAAATTATCCATCTACGTCAGGGGAATTAATATTTTTTTTTTTTTTTTTTTTTTTGGTGGTGAATTATTAAAATAGATCGATCGATCTTGATAGGGCAAAAAAATAAACGGCAACACCTGATAAAGCTACAAATATCTACAATATAAATAAAAATTTCGTCGATGATGGCGGCTTTGAAATATATTGGTGTTCATGTGTGGTCTTCTTGGAATTGAAGCGGACCAGTTGGACGCCATTCGTTCGTCACACGTTAGGCAACACAAATGACCAGCTCCTCTAATCCTGGCGCTAAATTTTAGGTATTTTTACTTTGTCTTACCTCTATATATATGTTAATATATATAATATATATGTTATATATATGTTAATATATATAGAGAAAGTATATGTCAAAAATCCGATGTCGAGATTTTGTTGGATATACTCGTTGTTTTGAGGTCCCCTGAATCCAAAAAAAGTGGTTTTCGCGTCATGGTCCGTCAGTCTGTCTGTCTGTCTGTGAACAAGATATCTCAAGAACGAAAAGAGCTAGGAAGTTGAAATTTTATATTTAAGTTAGGCACCCCCATGACCCCTGACACGAAGTTTTTGAACAAAATCGGCCAAAAAGTACTAGTACTTTACTGATGCAGTTTTTCATTTTTTTTTTTTTTAAACATTCACTCTTTTTTTTATTTCTCATTCACACACACATTCACACAGTCTTTTCGGATTTATATACTAAATATTTGTCTTTGAGAGGGCTCTCGGGGTTCAGGGATATACGCATGGGCGTCCGCAGGGGGGGGGGCAACCAGGCACTTGCCCTCCCCCCTGGAAAATTAAAATGATACAAAAAAATGTAAAAAGCAAAAAAAAAAAAACAACAAAAAACTTTCTCATTATACATCAATCTTGCCGCGGTGAGAAAGCTTTAAATACTAAGAGATGTATAACATTATTAATATCAAAGTACGTTTTTTTTAACTTATCTGTAAGTGACTTGCCCCCCCCCTGCAAAAAATCCTGCCGACGCCCTTGGATATACGGTGTTTTCAAAATATTTTTGTTTATGGAGGAGGTAGATATTACGGACTAAAGCTAAAGCGGGCCCTAGGCAACATTGTAATTAACGATTTTTTTTTTTTTTTTTGCGGAACCAAATTTTTTTAATCATTTTACCTTTTTTTTTAGGGGCACGAAATTTTTGCCGTCGTGCGAAAAAATTTTTTTGCGGTTCTAGGTTGCCTAGGCCTTAGTCCGTCCCTGCCCCCCCCCCCCCCACCTGAAAAAAAATTCAATTATGTACAAAATGTAAATAAGCCCTCTTCTTCTAGTGACGCGACGCCCCAGGCCCCCAACTGTATCGGTATGCCCCAGTGGACGTGTTCAGAATATTTTGATTAAAATTATCTCGAGATTGGACGATCTCGAATCAAGAGGGGACCGTTATAAGAAAAATTTTAAATTAATGAATAGCCAATATAATTTTACGGGAAATGAGGGAAGTGAACCCTGACATCAAAAGAATTTGTTCCCAACACACTCTCGGTTATGAATAAAAAAAAAAAAGACATGAGAAATAAGGAACTAAATGTAACAAACTCGTAAATAGATGGCTCTAAGGGAATCACTTACACACGTGCTAATAAACATGATTCATTTTAGTTACATTGATAAATATTGCTCATTTTTTTTACTTTTTTATTTCATTTAACCGTTTACTTCAACTCATGAGAAAAACTTGTCTGCTGCTTTAGAAAATAAAATTTAGAAAGACAAAAAAAAGAACTAAATTTATTTGGACTGAAGGCGTGAGAGTTGATGATAGAAACAGCCATCAAGACTCTTCTCTCCCCCGTTGAACAGGAAAATACTCTTTTAGGGGTGGTAAAAATTGCATTAGGGGTGTCCAAAGCTAATCTGATGTGACTGGTCACAGAACGCAACTTGCACAAGTTGTGCACCGCGCTGATCACACAAGATTTTTTTGTTTTGAGATATATTTAGTTTCACAGAGCACCTTAGTTTAAAATTTACGTTGACAGCTTAAAATAAACTATGGTTATTTTAAAAAATTTTAATCTCATATTTGGATAATTTATACACAATAGAGAAACCTAAATAAATACAAAATTTCAAAAATTTTTAAAATGTGTAAAAAGTTTCAAAGGGGACATGTAAATCCCCATATGGGAATTTAAAGTTGGCTCTATGGAAGGAAGAGCCGAAAAGTGAATTTGAAAAATCTGAAATCTTTCCTATGGAGTTCAAGAATAAAGTGTGCTTCAAATAATTTTAAGAGCAAAATGAGAATATACATTTTAAAGAGCATCTAAAAAATAATTGATTTTTGAATTTTAATCAAAATCATTGGAGTAAATTTTGAGAAAATCGAAAAAAACTGAAAAAGTGTATCAGAAAAGGGCTAGTACTCTTTGGCCGATTTTGTTCAAAAGCTTCGTGTCATGTCTCAGGGGGGTACCTAACTTAAATATAAAATTTCAGCCAACGAGCTCAATTTCTTCATGCTTAAAATTAAAAACCTTCTTTTTTAGATTTAGGGGACCTCAAAATGTGTATATCCATCAAAATCTCGAATTTTTGACATGATAGCAATACTTTCTCTCTCTATATATGAATTTAGTATACAGTTGAATTATATTTTTTACAAAACTCTTTGCAAAAATCGTTTACAAATGTGTGGTAATTTTACAAATATTTAGCAATTTTACAATCCAAATGTTTGTAATTTTACGAATATTTAGAAAAAGAAAAAAAAAATTTACGACTGGACCCATTATAGGTTATTGACCTTTAGGGGACGTCTCTACCTGGATGGAGTGAAGTAAATATTTTTATTTAATGAAAAATTCCTCCAGGATTTGAACACTGACTTTTTTTGTAGAAGCTTGCTGCCTAGTCCATTTGACCATCGAATCACCTGTTAACTAATTATCTATCTCTGCTATTTGGCATTCAAGTATGACCTCATTGTAAACTATTTTTACTAAATAATAAAATAAAAAATAAACTTAAAGTTATCTTAATATTATTATTTTTTGTATTATTATAACTTAAATAAATCCTTATAGTGCCAAAAATGTCTTTATTAAAAAAGCTAAAAAGCAGTCGAAACAAAGTCGGCCATGTTGGCCGTCTCAGACAGCCTTAAAAGGAAAATTACTATACCCTTGTATTGTAAAATTAGAAACCTTTTTGTAAAAAAAAATTACAAACCCTTTTCTAAAATTACAAACCGTGTTCTAAAATTACAATGCCGTTGTATTGTAAAATTAGAAATCGTATGGTAAAATTATAATATTTACTCTAATTTTCCAAGAGAATTGTAATTTTAAAATGTTTTTTGGTTGTAAAAATTTTTTGAATGCATATATTTGTAAATTTAGTATACAAATGTATGGTAGTTATCATTTATAAGGAAAATTTGTAAATTTACTATACTAAAACATACTAAAATTAAAATTTTTTTTTACAGTGTATATATGTTAATATATAGAGAGAGAAAGTATTGGATTCATGTCAAAAATTAGATGTCTGTCTGTGAACAAAATATCTCAAGAACGAAAAGAGCAATGAGGTTGAAATTTTATATTTCTATTAGGCACTTCCATGGGACATGACATGAAGCTTTTAATTAAAATCGGCCTAAGAGAAATAGTACTTTACTGATACACTTTTTCAGTTTTTTTGGATTTTCTCAAAATTCGCTCTTACGATTTTGATTAAAATTCAAAAATCAATTATTTTTTGGATGCTCTTTAAAATGTATATTCTCATTTTGCCATTGAAATCTTCTGAAGACCACTTTACTCTTGTACTCCATAGAAAAGATAGGAGAAATGGTTGCCATGGTAATAAAATATAAATATATTCCCACACTTATAAATTTTTCATCGCCCTCGGGCTTGGTGTAATTGGTAGCGTGCCTATCTGCTATACCGAAAGTCGCGGGTTCGAATCTCAGGCAGTCCGATGATTTTATTTAAGCCATTTGGATACCAAATGGCTTAAATAGAAATGCCTATGTATACCAATATGTATACTAATCAATAACGGATATCGTAAAGTCTTATATGGTCTAAGCTGCCGAAAACACTGTGTGTATGACTGGGAATGGGAAAAAAGTGTGAGTGTTAAAAAAAAAATGTACATCTTGAAAATGGAATGTACCGTACTGTCCGGATTATGTGTCAGAGAAAAGGATTTTGTATTTTTCTTAATATCGCTCAGAAATATGATCGATTCGAAGACAAAATAATAAAATCAAAAAGAAATATATTTATAAATTAAAGTTAGACTCAACTTGCATAATAATATCGCAATTGAGGTATTAATTTAATAAATTTTTAGCCCCCGGGTCTGGCGTAGTAGGTAGCGCACAGTGGGCTGAAATCGAAAAAAAGCGGCCATAATTATCTTTTTTTGGGCGGATTTTTACAAAATTAAAACTATACATACAGAATCATATGTTCTTCTATACCCTTCAATATTTTCATATTTTACGGAAAGGGGTTGAAATTACCCCTTGACAAAGTTGAAAAAAAAATTATGATGTGTGAAATATAAAATAAAACTTATGTCAAAAAATCAAAAAAAATATGCGTTTTACAAAAATGACATTTATTTTTACAAAAAACATACATGGGGTGAACTACCCCTTACTGAAGGGAGCAAAAAAATATTTTTTTTGATAATTACAAGCAATATGTCTTTATATACATTTTAATGGATGCTGATTCCAAAGATGTCATCTATTTTTACTAAAAACATACATGGGGTGAACTACCCCTTACTCAAGGTGTTAAAAAAATTTTGCTCTGATAATTACAAGCAATATGTCTTTATATACATTTTAAAGGTCACTGGTTACAAAAATGTCATTTATTTTTACAAAATATATAGATAGGGTGAACTACCCCTTACTGAAGGGAGCAACAAAATATTTTTTTTTTTGCAATTACAAGCAATATGTTTTTATATATATTTTAAAGGTCACTCGTTACAAATATGTCATTTATTTTTACAAAATATATAGATGGGGTAAACTACCCCTTACTCAAAGGGTCAAAAAATAATTTTTTTGATATAAGCTTATACAAGCAATACGTCTTTATATACATTTTAATGGATTGCTGATTACAAAGATGACTTATTTTCTCTTCCCTCAACATTGGGGGGTTTGGGGGGAGGGGGCTCGAGCCTCTTGGGCCCCTTGGAGTCAGCTTCTATGTCTCGGTCATTATACTTAAATAAAAATTATTTGCTAAAAAATAAATATCAATTAAAACTTTAAAATTTTGCGCAGAAGTCGAGCAATTGCAAAATTTCCAAACAGTGAGCAAGAATAAATTTGATGCATTTGATCATCGAAGGCTTATAAGGGGGTCCAGGGGGGCTTTACCACTTGTATACAAAAATAATATAGTTATTTCAATAATATTAATAAGAATATGAACAAGAAAAGATACAATTTTCAAATATTGGATATTCCCTTTTAATAGATTATTTTTTCAAAAGATTACAAAATTTGAGGCCCCCCTTCAAATTTTATGGTCATTCTAATAATAGCCTGATTTTATTTTGTCCATCAGCCCTTTGTCACGTTTCAATACTATCTGTAAAGCAGAGAGAAGTTCAATTGGTTTGAGGGAAATCACTTGTTTTTCTGCCGATTTAATTATAAAAAAATTAATAAAAATTCGGCGGGCAAATTCGGGCAAAAAGTTTCGATGCAATCATGTTCTACATGTATTCTAGTTTCAGGATCTATTGAGTTTGTTAGGGATCCGCATGGATCCCATATACTTTTTTGAAATTGAAAAAAATTTATATTGCTTTTTTTTTACTTACAAAAAAAATTTATTTAAAAATAAATAATTGAAATACAAGAAAAACAAAAATATTTTCAGAAAGAAGATTAATTTATCTATGATTCAAAAAAAAAATTCATTAAAATTGGATCAATATTAATACATGAAAAAAATTCTTGAATATCGACTTAAAACGCAAAGAAAAGTTAGTAAGTTTTCTTGCCCACTTTGGCGCTCTATAACTCGGGTTTGGGTTGGGTAAAAAAAAAATGAATTATTGTACTGAGGTCCACATATAGTCTATTATTGGTGTGTAAAACGTTGTTTTTATATTTTGAAGTTCATTTTTTCGAATTATGGCCGCTTTTTTTCCTATTTCAGCCCACTGTGTAGCGTGCCTACCTCCTATACCAAACGTCGCGGGTTCGGACCCAGGCAGTCCGATGATTTTATTTAAGCCATTTGGATACCAGATGGCTTAAATAGAAATGCCTCAACCCACAATTTATATATTAATCACAACGGTTATCGTTTAAAGTCTTAAATGGCCTGAGTTGCCGAAAAGACTGTGTGAATGTGTGTGTGTGAGTGAGTGTGAATGAGAAAAAAGTGTGAATGTTTTTTTATATCTAAAAAAAAAAAAAAAAATAAATTTTTATTGATCTAATTTTATTTTCAGTTTAAAATTAGAGATAATAAATAAATGTGTGTGTGTTTGTGTTTATAATAATAAAACCCTTCTTTTTTTTTGCAATTATATAATTTTATTTCTCGCTTTAACGGTACAAAAGGGAGTTGAATTTGTTGTCAGTTACTGCTATTCAAAGAGAGATTTTATTTTATTTTTATTTTTATTCATTCAAGGTTAGAAGATAGAATACAAAAAAAAAAAAAAAAATTATTTGTCTCTCTCTCCGTTTTTATGAATTTAATCCTGAAATTTACCTAAACATTTGAATAAATTAATAATCTAAAGTTGATAGTGAATTCATGCTTGGGAATTTTATATGTACAAGCCGATAAAAAGAGAAATGACAGCGTTATTTTAATTATACTAGCTGTGCCGCTTGCCTTTGCTGACCTCCACGCCTACACTCCGCCCTTTGGACCTCTCTCAAATCTGACTTGCCAGCAACCAAATCACGAAAAAAAGACCCTCTTTGCTCTAAGAAATTAATCCACCAACTCTTCGGCTTCGCCCCTTCAGGACACCCCGCTACATGCGGTGGACCCTCGCCTTTTATTAATTATGAGAAGAAAATTATTATTATTACTATTCCAATCCAGTGCCTGCTTGAGGATTGGCTTATATTCATAGAATACATAAATGCAAAGAATACTTAAACATACATTTCCTATGAGAGAAATCGTAACTTTAGGACTTGATAACTCAAGAAGTTATATGAATTTCGGGACGAAAATAATTATTCAGGAAAAAGGTGTTAAAAAAATTCTTAGGAGTGCCTCGTTCCAAACTGTCCAGAATGTGGAGCACATAGGCCTATTGGGGGAAATAGGGTTACCTACAAGGAACGAAGATATTTTGAGGTTAGAAAATATAGATGGAACACTGTAATGTAATGTAGTGAAGAAAATCAAGATTTATGAAGAAATATGAAGAAGAAAAATTATGAATAAATACGAAATTTTTTTTTTAAGGTGCGCGTCTCGAAAAACCGTTAAAACACGATTGACTCGAGGCGGCAAGAGATGGCGTTAGTGTTCCCCATAGAAAAACAAGGGACTTTTTCCAATTCATTCTAGACTTTCCAGCTAATTAATTAAAGGCAAAAGATTAATTATTTTTTAACACAATGATTACTAATTTAATTATCTACAACTTATAGAGCTCCTTTTTTTTAAATATCTTTTATTTAATACGATTAATCTAAAAAAAAAATTTATTTTTTCGAAAATCAAAAAAGGGCTTCTATAAGTTGTAGATATTTTAAATAGCTTTAATTTAGAAAAAAATTTGGGGTCGATAGCTTCAAAATTGTGCCCGCTGGAAAGTCCCAAAATTAGCACCCCGAGACGCGCACCTTAACTTGTATTCTAATTATTGTAATGCTATAAAAGTCAGCAGCTGGTTGCCCTGAAGCATTAATAAATAAATAATTTAATGAAAAAATACTGCACGCTCAGGATTTGAACAAGGATCTTCTTTGTAGAAGCCGACACCCTAACCCGCTACACCAGCGAGGCTGCAAAGTAAAAAAAATTCTTTAATTTTGTATATATATGATTAATTATAGAAAAATAATTGGGAGATTTAATTTGATGTCACCGTAAAAACAATTAATTAATAATAACATCAACGTGTAGGTGTTGAGAATACACCTGGTCCAGGGATGCTGCTGGCCTCTTGCGTGACCTTGATCCAGAGTTTCGGGCTTGTATATTTGTTGTTTATAGAGCCTGGAGGAGGATAACAAACAGCTGGAGAAAGAGCAGAAACCTGTTTCCCAGGCGCTTTCAAATCCATCACTCAATAACCATTTTCAGATCTTCTCGTTTTTATTACACACAAATAGAAAATATGCAAAGTGGGCATTTTCGTTAGTTTTATTTTTAGGAAATTCTTTTTTTTTTTTTGTTTTTTTAATGCCAAGGCATTTATCTCCAAACGAGTTCGAGTTTTTTTTTTTTTGTTTTTGGATGCGACATCTTATTCTCAGGAAGGCTTTTAGTAGGATCAAACTGGAAATGATAAGGCCAGCAGCACGTTATATAATTGAATGTAATAATAATAATAAACTCAAAAAAATCTCGAATGTTAATTGTTTGATGTCGATTCGTTGGCGATTAAAAATCCTTAGGATTTTTTTTTTTCCATGTTTATATATTTATTTTACATCTTGAAATCTGAAATCTAATTAACACATGTATATGCCCTGGATACCAAATGACTTAAATAAAAATGCCTGGACCCCGGTAAATATCATACTTATATATTATATATATTAATAATAACGGTTATCGTAAAAAGTCTTATATGGCCTAAGTTGCCGAAAAGACTGTGTGAATGTGAGTGTGAATGGAAAAAAAGTGTGAGTGTTAAAAAAAAATCCTTAGTCCTTACAACTCAACTTCGTTTAACTCGGGGTACATTCCAAAGAAACCAAAGACGTGATTTTAGTTAAGGCGCTTCTGGTGGTGGCTCAGCATATCTACACGCAGATGAATTTGTATATTACAAAATATAATAACACTAGCGGGCGGCGCGCCCGCCTTCGGTGGGCCTTTTTTTCTTTTTTTTAACACTCACACTCACACACTCATTCACACAGTCTTTTTCGACAACATAGGCCATTTAAGACTTTGACGATAACCGTTAATTATTAATATATCTATTCGGGGTTCAGGCATTTTTATTTAAGCCATTTGGTATCCAAACGGCTTAAATAAAATCATCAGACTGCCTGAGGGGGTCCAAACCCGCAACCCTTGGTATAGAAGCCAAGCACGCTACTAACTACACCAAGCCCGAGAGTAAACAAAATTCTATAAATGATACAAAGAATAATCAAAATAAAAAGAACGTTTTGTACGGGATTTCCTTTGGTGTCTTTGGTCCGGTATATCATGAGAACCAGTAGCGTAGCCAGGATTTCTGCTTGGGGGGGGGGCCCAAAAGTTTTATGAACCCCCCCCCCCCTTCTCCAAGAAACTTAAAGTGGAGAAATTTTTTTTAGATAATATAATAATTATAAATAAAAAAACAAAGAGTCATTTCATTTCAAATCAACACAGAAAAGTACCATTTCAACCCGACCATCTCCGATTTTGATGAAATTGGTGTATTCATTGTACATGATGAGAGAATGAAAAATGCCAAATTACAGAATTGTAGCACAAGTAGAACAAAAGTTATGGCCCCCCAAAATTTGAAAAATTTCGGAAAATTTCAAAATCTTTGCAGACAAAAACGGCTGTAACTTCTGTTCTAATAAAGATAGAACTATGAACCAAGTATTTTTGGAAAGGTCTTGAAACAAGCTTTAAAATGATGTACAACATGATCACATTCCAACAATGAAAATAATTAAGGTCATTGACTTTAACCTTTGACCTTGAATATCTCAAAACATGTCACCCTCCAAAATTGATGAAAAAAATATATATGCTTCCTCATTTTATGATAAACAACATATTAAAATTTCATTTTGGGACCACATTGGGATTAGGAGATAAAATTCATATGTAAAGCCAAAAACGTTCATTTGAACAAAGTTCATTTTTTCCGACCAGTGAGTGTACTTGTGTTTTTTCTTTGCTGACGTTTTTGTTCATAATTTCCTTAATAATTAACAGATTTTTACGAATGAATAATTTTTAGAAAGCTAAAGGACTATAGAATATCGTAATTATATGTTTTTTCATTCAGGGATACCCAAAATTGTATTAGGGGTGACCAAAGCAAAAAACTGAAAAATTTCGATTTTCTAAACTTTTAGCCGTTTGCGGCGCGTCTAAATGACCTCCGATTCGGCTGAAACTTCCAATTTATATGTATTATAACTATCTGCATATTTTTAAAGGGTGTCGCCTTAAAAAAACAGGTAATATAAAATTAGAGCGGCTTTAGAGCACATTTTCTATTAAAATTTTGTTTTCTCTATAGCTCTAAAATCTGACCTGATGGGGCAAAACTGATGGCATTTTTGGAATCAGCGCGACCCAAATACCCAGAAATAGATTCAAATTCTCAGCCAACAAAAAAAAAAGGTCTTTTTTGTTGCCCTGTGTAATATAGGCTAACCAACTACCAGATATATAAGATTTTGGCTTCCCCCTTGGATAATCCCGAGGAGGGGGGTGTCCTCTGCTCCCCCCATGTCCCCCCACGTCCGACGCCTATGACCTATTCAGATTTTCAGCTTAACTGTGATTGGTTAATATTTTATGCAATTCTTTTGCACTCAACATATGCTTTGTAGTGCATTTTTGCATCAGATAGCTTTACATATGAATTTTTATCTCCTAATCCCAATGTGGTCCCAAAATGAAATTTTAATATGTTGTTTATCATAAAATGAGGAAGCATATATATTTTTTTCATCAATTTTGGAGGTGACATGTTTTGAGATATTCAAGGTCAAAGGTTAAAGTCAATGACCTTAATTATTTTCATTGTTGGAATGTGATCATGTTGTACATCATTTTAAAGCTTGTTTCAAGACCTTTCCAAAAATACTTGGTTCATAGTTCTATCTTTATTAGAACAGAAGTTACAGCCGTTTTTGTCTGCAAAGATTTTGAAATTTTCCGAAATTTTTCAAATTTTGGGGGGCCATAACTTTTGTTCTACTTGTGCTACAGTTCTGTAATTTGGCATTTTTCTTCTCTCATCATGTACAATGAATACACCAAATTTCATCAAAATCGGAGATGGTCGGGTTGGGAGCTGTGTTGATTTGAAATGAAATGACTCCAAATTAAAAAAAAAATTTTTTTTCTTGAAATAAAAAATAATTTTAATACAAAATTCGTAAATATTAGAGAATTTTTCAATTATTTACAAGTTTTTTGTTAGATTTTAGAATTTATGAGTTAATAAAATAATTATTTTAAAAAAAATCATTAGGGAAAACAATAGGTATTTTTTGTTTTGGAGAAGGCTTTGGGGGGGGGCCCTGGGCCCCCTCTGAATACGCCACTGATGAGAACCCGAGTCAAATCAAACAAAACAATTATAAGCTCAGTACTTCGTAATCAGATTTCATAAGCCGGAGAAAAACAAACATTTTTTTGTTGTTCTATGTTTGTTATAAATGCAAAATTTCCTAAAAGTAAACACACCCTCTTTGAAGCGAACGAAGAATGTTTTGGTGATTTGCGACCTTGCCCGGGCATAAATAAATCCCGGATCGAATCAGTTGACTCGCTTTGCCGCCCGTATCTAATCTAACGGCACCTCACCTAATCCCATCAGTCAGGAGGAGGAGGAGGAGGAGAAAGTCTTGAACGATTTTTGCGCGCCTGGTCTCCTTGACATGGCGTCTCACCTTGCGAATGGGTTAATCCTCCAGGGGGGAAAGGTCTTTACTTACAATTAGATCCTCTACGATTAATGGGATTTAAATATATCTCCAGGCACAATGAAATATTTATAAATAGTCCGTTTAACGCAGGTGATAGAGAGATTAATTACACACAGGGGAACAAAAAAAATTCTTTTTTTTTTTCTGCGGCATAAACTTATGAAGTCAATGATGACGAAGTACTCGGGCTATAAATTATTGTGTTTGAATTAACTCTGGTTTTCGGACCAAAGACACCAAAGGAAATACCGCACAGAACGTTCTTATTGATATGTTTTTGTTTTTTATGATTAATTTAATTATTGCCCTCGGGCTTGGTGTAATAGCATGCTGGTCTTGTATGCCAAGAGTCGCGGGTTCGGATCCCATGGAATCCGATGATTTTATTTAAGCAATTTGGATACCAAATGGCTTAAATAAAAAATGCCTGGAGCCCCAATAAATATATATTAATAAATAACGATTATCGTCAAAGTCTTAAATGGCCTATGTATATCCCTATGTGTCCCTCAAGGTTCATTATGCGGACCTGCTGCGGGCGTGTGGATCCCTCGATCATTTTTACTCGAGAAAATTTATTTAAATTGAATTTTCAACAAATGGATTTAAATAAATAAAGACGGGGTCTAAATGGCCCTTGATGACGAAAAAGAATTTAATTAAATAAATAAACTTTTTATAAAATATTCCCCTCCTAAAATGTGATTTCCATTAAAAATTGGATTGCCTTTATATCAAAGGGTAAAGTCAATTCAACAAAAAGATTATTATTTTCGTATTCAGCGAAAGTTAACTAAAATGTGGTCTATAATTAAAAATTCTCCTAATAATAATATTTCAAATCACAAAAGCTTTAATTAACACTTTCGTGATAAATATAAATTAACTAAAATTGTTTAATAAATCCCATGCCGCGGAATCAGATTGCTCTGTGTTATTTTTCTAAATATGTTTGTATTGAGGAAAAAAAATCTTTCCATTTGCGAAATTCATCGTTTTGTGAATATTAGAGGCTTTAATACCTATTTGTATTAAATCTAATTATTGGAGTTGGAATGGTTGAAAAAAACGCAAACGTTTCGGTCACCAACATCAGTGCTAATCTAAAGGCAAATTTTTAACAAATCCAAATCCCCCCCCATGCCTATTTTTTTAAAATTATTTTACAAAGATACGTTTTTCATTTTTTTTATGTATAGACTATTTTTTAATTTAAATAGATTCTCGAACTTATTGACGTCATTATGGCGGAAGTGAAGAATCTTCATGCATGATTTAATACTCTGCAATAACCATGCAAAAGTATTTTGGAGTTTAGAGTTTCACACTTGTTATTGGAACTGCGTCACAATTCTAGAAGCCTGCTAGGGCTGCAACCTCCCAAGATGGTAGTCATGGCAACAAAATATAAATATTATCCCATGTTTATAAATTTTACATCTTGAATTCAAATGTACCTAAATATATGTGGACACAAAAAATCTGGTGTGCCAAGCACAGAACGCAACTTTATCTTACTGAAGGGAAAAGTGCTGTGTGACCAGTCACACCAGATTTTTTTTCCTTTCAACGTCATTAAATTTCTCCAGCTAGATTAATGCATTTAATAATAAAAATAAAAAAATCAGTGGAGATTACAAGTTAATTTTAAAGATTTAAAAAGAGTTGTTTATATCCATTTTTTATTCGACACCCACGTTATTCTTTTCTTAAATTACGCCTCCCATTCTTATTAAGATAAGAGCAGGAGCAGGAGCAGGAGCAGGAGCAGGAGCAGGAGCACCTGTTGCTCATTGAAATTCCATCTTCACTGATTAATGAATACAAATCCGATTAAGAGAGTTTTATGTCCTTTTCAATGAAATTAGTATTTATTACAAAGAGTAATTATACTATTATACTCCATTCATATATCATTGTGAATGACTGACTCTTTGATTGCCAATTGATGATTAATCGTTTGCTTTGACCCCTCCCTGCCTCCCCCACACGCACACGCATACACCCTGGGCGAAAGTAGCCTCTAAATCTATTTAGTGCAAATTTCGGATAAGACCTTGTGCTAAATACAACAATTTATCTTTCTCTATCTATCGGATGATTTAAAATATAATATGAGGGAAGGGTCTTTTATAATTACACTCTCTAAATAAGGAGTATTACTATTTTTTATTTTAATTAATTGATGTTAATTAGGTAAACTAAGTTCTAAAAAGTTTTTTAATACCAAATAAAAACTATTAAAATTTTATCACATAAAATTAGGAAGATGTAGTATTTTTTTCCCTTCATAACATAAAGTTATTTCTATATATTCTGAAAGTAGACCTTCTCCCGAGTAAAATGATATGTCACACCATATATCTCAATTTGTTGCAAAGTTGTTTGTTTTCTATTGCACTTGGAGCATCTCTAATTACCATATAAATGGTAAAAAAGACAATTAAAATTTTAATTAATTATTAAATGTGAGATTTAAAGATATTAATTAATCATTATTTATTAAATTAATTATAAAAAAATATTCTTTTGACTTAATTAAATCCCATAATTATTTATTAGTATATGTTCATTGACATTCTTCATCTTTTAATTAATTAATTAGAAATTAATATGTAAAAATTCAAAATTCCATCTTCATGTTGACAACATAAAAATATTAGAAAATAATAATGAAATTGATATATAAAAGGCCGCAATTGCAAAGATAATATCGACTCTGAAGATGGTCCCAATCGAGTCAGAACATCTGCATTGAAGACAATTACATCGTCATTTGAAATTTGTTGCACTTAAATTTTAATTTAATTAAAAAAATAAATTTTAATGAAATTAAAGATTAAAATATTTTAATTAATAATGGGACATTGTTGATATTAATTATTTAATTTGTTTATATTCCTTGATTTCTAAAAGTTGGGATTTTCAAATAAATAATTATGGGATTTAATTAAGTCAAAAGAATATTTTTTTATAATTAATTAAAAAAATAATGATTAATTAATATCTTTAAATCTCACATTAATTAATTAAATTTTAATTGTCTTTCTTTTACCATAAACAGTATATGGTAATTAGAGATGCTCCAAGTACAATAGAAAACAAACAACTTTGCAACAAATTGAGATATAAGGTGTGACGTATCATTTTACTCGGGAGAACGTCTACTTTCAGAATATATAGAAATAAATATATGTTATGTAGGGAAAAAATATTACCACCCCCTAATAACTGGTGAAAAAATGTAATTAGACTATATTTTTAATTTTAATTTTATTTTATAGAATTATTATTATTTTTTCTCCAGAATTAAATATCTAAAATTGAAGTGTACAAATTAAAATTAATTGAATTAAAATAAGATAACGTAAATTGTTTAAAATATGACATGTTTAGGAATATAAAGAAATATTTTAATTTTCTTTTGACTTTCGTTTTCATTTTCCATTCAAATTGAGTTGAGACTCTTGAATTTCATCACTGAGAGGAGACTTGATTTGACCGAGATACTACGACTAGTTGGAAACCTCTCCCACCCACGCCATAGGCGATATTCGTTTAACTCCTAGGAAAAACCGTTAAAAAACTGTCTATTCGCTTCTAATCACATTAGCTAAGCTAGGGTGGCCAAAAAACGTACAATAGATAAAGAAAAATAGAAATCTAATTTAATATTTGGTCACGATTTATTTATTTTTTTTTAATCATACTCTCAGGGACTTAAATACTCAAGTACGAGGAAATAAGGAAGGCAAGGTGTTTTTGTTATTAATCAAGCGTTACGTCATAATCAAAGAAAACATTTAAAGAGAGAGGAAGTGAACAAGTTAGCCGAAAATTTGCCAACAGATGGCAGGATGGTAGGGATATATTTGAGGCGTCCATTTCCAAAAGTGCCTAATTGACAAAATTTGAAAAGTATTAATTGCATGTTGTTGGCACAACTGAAATATACATTTGAAAATAGTTCTCCAGTGAAAAAAGTTTCTATATCCTATTTAAAACAAATACTGAAAATCGAGTACAAATTCAAACCGAGCCTAATTGCATTTCGTTCCATTTCCAAAACTGTCTTGTTGCAAACAAACAAATACTGTTCCAAAACTACTTGCTTGCTAACATAAAAATGGCGACTTTCATGAAGTCATTCCCAAACTTCCTAATTGTAATGAATAATAGCCCTACCAACAAGTTTATATTTTGGTAAACTGGGGGACATTTTTATAGTGCAGACATATATTTCTACACTTTTTTTATAATGATTATTGCTGGCTAACCTGTTACTTTTATGGAATTTCCTCTTTTGTTTTTCTATGTTGATTGATACTGACCATTTGTATTTACAGTGCCAAAACTTGCTAATTACAAAAAACTTTTCCAAAAGTGCCTAGTTGAATATTAAAACAGTTTATTTATTACTGCTATATAGAAAATAATACGGACCTAAGACCTTGTAAATTGTGTTCCTAATTTATTTACAGATTTTATAAATTTTGGAATTTAGGCTTTCACAGTTGTTATCATTAGTAAAATAATTAGATTTTAGGTTTAACTGTGGTTTATTTGTAAAAATTACAACGTTTCGGCCACTCATTCTGTGGCCTTCTTCAGGTACAATTCAGCTAAGATTACAAAGTTTGTTACATCTGTGACAATCTCAATTGAACTTTTCAATTCCACAGAATGAGTGGCCGAAACGTTGTAATTTTTACAAATAAACCACAGTTAAACCGAAGATTTTATAAACATAAAAGTCATAAATTAACTCTTGAGTTTAATAAAATAAAGGTTTTTCTCGTTTCCTGAAAATTTGTTCCAGATGCAACTAGACACTTTTGGAAATGGACGAATGTATTTGTTTGGTTTTCGTTAATCTTTTAATAATGAATAGTTTATAAATATTATTATAACAGCACAAAAATATATAAATATAGACTTATACGTGATCTGATAATGCCGGCTGTTAGACAAGCCTGCCATCTTTTGCAAGAGTGCTCAACTATTTGGCCGTTAATTGTTAAATAAATACCAAAATTTATTTTTGACTTGGTCACCATTTAATTTAATTATTATAGGGTGGATATTAATAATTTTTACATTTTTAGATTTAAAAAAAAAAAAAAATACAATTTTCATATTTGAACGTTTTTTGCATTTTCTATAAATATAAAAAAATATTTTTTAATTAATCGTAATTTAAAAAAAAAGCATTCTATTATATAAAATGCTCACGAATTTAAATCATTTAAAAAAAACGCATAAAAAATACTTTAAAATGTCTCAGTAGTTTCGGACTAAAAATTCAATGAGCCCTCCTGAAGCCCCTTAGACTAGAGTACACTTGCAGTCCAAAAAGAAATATCCTAAATCGATAATAAACTTGGCTGCCGAAGGAGAGCAAGGGAGTCTAGAGAGAAGCCGCCGAAGGCGGGCATGGACTAGTATATACATATATAAATAAACATATACCCGAAAAAAGTAAGGGAGTTGAACCACGGATTCACCACTTTGTCCTCAGAGTGCCCTTACTCCGTGCTGCATGAATAAAATAATAAGAGCGCCTTCAAGTTAGGCAACCGATTAAAAATTAATGAACCTTTAGTTTTATTTAAATTTCTTCTTATCTGATAACAGAGACAGACACTCGTAGATATTTGAGATTATATTTTTGGAGAATAAATTGTACAAAGAGAAGAGAGAGAGAAGCGTTTTATCTTCCGTCTTGTTTTCTCCTTCATTTTAGAGATATTTATTTATTTATTGGATAAAAACAAACCATCAGGACCCATCATTTAAAGATTATATCTTGAAATCTTTTAAACATATATAATTTTTTCTCTCTCTCTCTCTCTCTTCTCTTTCAAATATTATTAAATAAAGTTACTAAAAAAAGAAGTAACAATTCATTTAGAAAAAAAATCTGAAATTTCATCTCTGTCTCCAGGCATTGAGATTATGTCATAAAAACTGTGCTGTAATCAAACAAAAAAAAAAAGAGATTGTAAGAAAATAGTCAAAAATTCACGAGGTATTCCAAGAAATTAATGCATCATTAGGCAAAATATAAATATATATAAATGAGGAGTGTCCGTACGTTTGTCTATTTTTTATGACATAATCTCAATGCCTGGACGTTTATTCAACTCCCCGTTGGAAATTTGAAAAGAAGTTTTGCAGTCTTATAGAAAGAACACTCAGGCTAAAATATAGTCTAATCGGGTCTCAAAAATTCGATGTCGAGATTTTGATGGATCTTCACGTTTTGAGGTCCCCTAAATCCAAAAAACTGGTTTTCGCGACATGGTCTGTCTGTGGGTGTGTGTGTTCAATTTTCAGCATGAAGGGTTTGAGCTATGAGGTTGAAATTTTCAATTTAAGTTAGCCACCCATCTGGCACGTGACACGAAGCTTTTGAACAAAATCGGCCAAAGAGTACTAGTACTTTACTGATGTACTTTTTCAGTTTTTTCGATTTTCTCAAAATTCGCTCCAACGATTTTGATTAAAATTCAAAAATCAATTATTTATTAGATGCTCTTTCAAATGTATATTCTCATTTTGCTCTCATAGATTGTTTGAAGCACACTTTACTCCTTGTAATTCATAGAGAAGATAGGAGAAATGGTTGCCACAAAAAAATATTTTCTTTTGTTTATAAATTTAACATCTTGAATTCAAATGTACCTTACTTTTTGAAAATTAAATACTGTATGTGTCGACACAAAAAATCTGGTGTAACAAGGATAGAACAAATCTTTCTCTTACCAAAGGGTAA